>PVIJ01009074.1:0-69289 GCA_004024925.1 Scalopus aquaticus | reverse complement strand
TTTATCAGATGTATTGTGTGCAAAGATCTTTTCCCAGTTGGTAGGGTGTCTGTTAGTTTTGGTTAATGTCTCTTTTGCTGTACAGAAGCTTTTTATTTTGATATAATCCCATCTGTTTATCTTGTCTTTCACTTCCTTTGCTTTGAGGGATGTGTCTTTCAAGATTTTGCTGAGATGTATGTCATGTAGAGTTTTGCCTGTATTTTCTTCTATACATGTGGCTTTTGAGTGCTTGAAATGTGGTTAGTTAAAAATGAAAATACATCCTGGATTTTAAAGAATTTATTACATGTTGAAATGATGTCTTTGATATGCTGGGCTATGTAAAAATATTCTTAAAATTAATTTCACTTTTTTATTTTTACTTTTTAAAAAATGGCGGCACCTAGAAAATTTTAAGTTACTTACCTGGTTTGCATTGAATTTCTCCTGGCCGAGCACTGCTCTGGAAACTATAAGATGCCTCTTTCATGCACCACAATTGATCTTCAAGTGAAAAGCAAACTACTTCATGAACTATGGGAAAGTTATAATTCCACTTAACTCCCTCCCAACAGTTGTGATTTTTTTCTCTCATATTTAACTTGTACATTTATTCTGTAAACTTGACATTATCGCTCTTGTTCCTTTTCTTTCCCTCTTTTTCTTTCAACAGTGCATACTCATAGAGGAAATAAGCAACTCAAATATGGGAAGAATGGCTTAAGTGTAAACATAACAGTTCAGGTAGCCATGATAAGAAAGGGACATTTAAAAATGGGGGGCCCTGTGGCAGGTTGGGGGACAGCTGCTGGCTGCACAGAATTGACTCGGATGCCTTGGGAGAACTGGACTGTCCTGCGACTGTTCACAGCACTGACAGAGAATGGCTGTCCATTTTTTCCGTTCTTTTCTTTGGTATGGTAGGAGCCTGCTTTTCTTTTCTATAACAGATCCAGGGTTCAGAATAGTCAAGGACTTTGTAGTTGGTAACTGCACAACAGATAGGGCTTAAGTTTTGGGAAACTAGACTGGACATAAATCTGCTTGAGAAGGGGAGAGGGGATTAGCTTGGCGGCATGAAATCTGAACAGGTTGGCTCGGTGCTTGGAGAATCATCCTCTCCAAAGCTAAAGCATTTAAGATCTCACTGTATTTTTTTTTATTAAACAAATAAAAAAATGAACCACCATCCTTTAGACCCTCTCTATCCATATTTAAGAAGAAATAATGTCTCCCATGACACTTTCTAAACCACTGAAGTGCTGTGTGCACTTAACTTACTTAAAAAAATTCACACAGCACAGAATAAAAAATGAAAGTGCTGTGTGAACATCTCATTCCCAGTTCTTCCCAGCATCAGCTGCTGTGACCATTACCTTTTGGCGGTTTATTCTCTACCTGGAAATAATGCCCGTTTCTTGTCTTACCAAATTTTGACAACAGATATCTTGATCATGTCTGTGGAAGATTGAAAATTCAGGAAATACACTGTCTTGCCTCTTTTCTGACCCCCTTCTCTCGCTGGGGTAGATTATGCCATTTACACTGGTCAACAGTGAGATCGTTACTGACTTAAAACGGCCCTAATCTGTAGTATCTCGGTGTGCTGAACATGAATATAACCCTGAAAATTTTTTATTAGTTCTTGTTTTGAAGATATCTCATATAATTCATTTTATATGTTTCACCATGTAAAATTATCCAGTAGGACTGCAGCAACATCCTAAATCAGCCTAGAATGATGTAATATTGCATCACATTGCATAATACCATCATGCACACATCATCCGGAGTTGATTGCATCATTTTCTGATGCAATGCAATGCTACTGCCATGTTGCTGCTTAAGGAAACTGACATCAGCAGTGCACTCTATAAAGCCCTGTCGGAAAGATTGAGCATTGAAAATATTTCAGACTTTGTGTGAGACAATTTAAGCTACTGTTCCATAGAACTGTTATTATTTTATCCATTTAGGCACAATACAGAACAGTAATGCCTCAAAATGCGTTAATAGCATGGGCGATTTCTTCTCTATTTGTGGGGAAGTGACATTTGCCAACCAGAAGAAAAGTATCACTTCTCAAGTGAAGAAGGCTTATCATCTTGACTTCGGGTGCAAGGTTGGTGACCAAGACAAGCCTTTGGCCCCGCACATATGCTGTGCTACATGGGCAACACAGCTTTCACAGTGGTTAAATGGCAAATGACCATCGATGTCGTTTTCAGTCCCCATGGTGTGGAGAGAGCCAAGCAACCACATAAAAGACTGTTACTTCTGCTTGGTTCCTCCTCTTTCTGGCAGAATAATGAAGCCAAAGAAGTAGAGAATAGTCTACCCAAACATTCCGTCTGCATTGAGACCAGTTCCACATGGTGAGGACTTCCTATTCCAGAACCTCCAGCAGAATATTCTGTTGATTCATCTGATGAGGACAAGGGTGAGCCGACCTGTTCTTCTCCTGTTCCATCAGCATGCAGCGATCCAGATTTTCACTGTGGTGCATCATCAACCCCATAGAGACTAACACAGGAAGAACTCAATGAGCTGGTTCGTGATTTGGACTTATCCAAGAACAAGGCAGAATTGCTAGGATCAAGCCTCCAGCACTGGAATCTTCTAGAAGATGATGTCACAATTACTTGATACTGAAAGCGCCACCAGCAGTTGGAGCCTTTCTTCAGAAAGGAAAGTACTCTGGTATTCTGTTCCCATATTGAGGGCCTTATGAATGCCTTTGAAATCACTCATGACCCACAAGAATGGAGACTATTTCTAGATTCTTCGAAACTGAGTCTTAAGGCTGTGCTTTTGCACAAGGGAAACCGTTTTCCATCTATTCTATTCCTGAACAGCTATACAAGAGACTAGCGAAGAAATCTAAGAAGTAGTCTATGACTTGATTTTTTTACAGGTATTAACCATAGACCTATTGGCATGCATTTCATGATGTAAACATCAATTTATTGCAGATTACAAAAAAACTAGAGCCAAAATTAGAATTTGACTATCTTATTCGTGTTGAGCACATACAAATTGATAAGAAATGACTAATTTGGGCCTCCCTGGTGGCGCAGTGGTTGAGCGCTGCGCTGTGGAGCTGTCGGCAGCGCGCGACGCGAGTTCGACGCCCAGCCTGGGAGACTCCCACATGGTGCGGCAAACCTCTCCTGCCTCTCCCACTGCTCCCCTCAGCAGTGTACTTCTGATCTGCGTGTTCTGCTCCCCACTCTGTCTCTGGTGAACCCTCTCGCCGCCCCATGCCTCTGGCCTGTACCCCAGCTTGTATGTATAAATAAATAAATCTTTAAAAAAAAAAAAGAAATGACTAATTTTATTTTAGTAACATGACTTTTGTAAAAATTTGTTGACCAGTGTTATAATATTTATACTTTTTGGTGCCTCTGCTTAATTTCTGGGCCTTATTGACAAGTTGATTCCAACCAAGAATAGCCAGTGTGCAGCACATGTTACATCATGACATGTGTGACATCATGATGCACACGTGCCATCATGACACATATATGACGTCCACACAGTTAGTTCTCTGAAGAAAAAGGGTGCCTCATGCAGTCCACAGAGGTGCCTTCCTGTGTCATTAAAACTTTGCTTCCCAAAGGATCATCTGCCAAATATTCCAGCCCCTTTTGTGTACATTTTTTTTGAGGGAGGCAATTTTCTTTCCCTTGAGTGGTATGTTTTTCTTTTTGGCATATGTAGTGTTTGGTTAGTAAGCAAAATAGAAATGTCCTTACTTTACCTTCCTAATTGATAGTGTTGCTGGATATAGAATTCTAAATCCAATTTTTTTTTCTTTTCAGAACTTTAAATACATTCCCTCACCTTACCCTTAAATACATTGCACTGTCATGATTAATTTACTTTCAAGTTTCCTCCAGATAGGTGGTTTCCCGTGCCTTTTGTGTCTCTAGCACCTAAACTATAGAGTCTGTCCCACATTATGGACTGTGATGTCTGATGCATGAATGAATGTTTAAGTGCCTGCTCTGGTCTCCGTCTTTCTTGTTTTATTGCATATGATGCTGCAGCAGCCTTCGGAGGGAAAGGGATTATCCGCATTTCACGGAGACTCAAGGAGCTTAAGCAATTCTTTGAAAAATTAGCTTTAACACCAGGATTCTCTGTAGTGCCTGTGGTTTCTACCCTCCATCCCCTCCCCCCATATATTTTCCCAGATCTAGTAGAGAGTCCTGTCCTTAAGAGAAGGTAACACCCAAACAGATTGCTTCTAGGGGACACTCTTGCTATAATCACCACAACCCTAAGAAAGTATTTAAGAACTTTTTTTTCCACTTAAAAGTGATATCCTAGGAAGCAGAAGAGAGACCTTTTTGAATTTCTGCTTAAAAGGGTACCAGAACTTTTCATTACAGAAAAGTCAAACATACAGAAGTAGGGAAGCTGTATCGCGAACTCCCATTCTAGCCATGGCAGTGCCAGCAGCGTGTGGCCAGTCCTGTTTTATTACTACATCTTTCCCTCCTCCTTTAGGTAATTTTGAAGCAAATCACGGATAGCATATCATTTCAGCCATAGGCCTACATATGTATGTATCTGAAAGATAAGCAAAATACAGTACTGCTACCACACACAAAGAATAATAAAAACTCTGTAATATCAGATACCCAGTGTTCAAATTTCCTGCTCACCAATTTTTTAATTAATTGTTTTGTTTGCAGTCTAGTTGCCAAACAAGTCCATTATTACAATTTGGTTGATGTGTTCCATATGACTCTTTGTCCAAGAATTCTCATTCTATGTGGATTCTCCCCACCCCTGCTCCTTTGCAGGGTGTTTAAGAAATCAGGTTATTTGCTCTGAGGATATTCCATATTCTAGAATCTTCTTTTAAGGTTGTTTAACATGTTCCCCAATGAATGTGTTTGTAATTGGCTGGTAGTTAAACCTGTAAACTCGATCAAATTGGGAATTGATTTTGTGTCAGAAATCATTTCACAGGTGGTTTTTGTATTTCCCATTCCATCAAAAGGGTGGCACAAAATGTCTACTAGTCTCTTTTGGTGAATAGATTGTCAAGTGGGTTCAGATGTTGCCAGCCTGGCCCATCCAATATGAAGTTCATATCACCTTTTCACCAGATGTTTCTAGTAGCCACTAATGATTCATGACTAGATTCATTATTCCATTAAAGGTAGCAAAATGGTAATAATATGGTTTGGTACTCCTTTCTTATTATCCCAAATGCTTTTATTTAAAATAAAAAATTGCTTCTCATCATCTACTTGGATATATAGTTCATATAGAAAAAGCAGAGTAGATTCTTTAGTCTCTCCCACCCATACACCTTTTTAAACCAGTTTTCAAAATAATGAGTTGGATTCTTAGCACCTTCCCGATGTTTATTTATTTGAATCATGGGGCTTGAGACATGTATTTTAGCATCTTACAATGACTTCTTTTTGTTCTCTAAGTTTCCCGTTTCTGACTAGTGGGAACTATTTTGAGTTGTCTGAAGTCTTCTGATACAATCCCAGGTCCTTGATAGCTTCTTTGACTTCTCCACTGTTGAGGCATTCCAGGATCCCCTGTACATTTCATGCCCTCTACTTGGAACCAGCCATTTCCCCAAGGAGCTGTGTTCCTTTTGATGGGAAATGGTTATTTAGAGACCATAATCTGGGCTCCAGGGGTTTTTATTGATATTGAATTAGTCATTATTTATAGCCCTTTTAATGAAAAAAACAGCAACAACACAACAACAAACTATTCAGAAATTCTTATCTTTCTTCATTCCTTTTTTCCAATTCTAGTTAGATTACATGACTTGAGAAACTTCTTTTGTTTCTCTTTTTATTTATGCTGAAAACTTTGGTTCCTAATGACATTAAGGTAACTGTTTATCTTATTAAATGTAGTAGTTTCAGAATAAGTATACCAATACAATAATAAAACTATTGAATTAATTTTACACAGTTTTTTTTTAAAGATTTTTTTCAGTTTATTTATGCATACAAGCTGGGGTGCAGGCCAGAGGTATGGGGCGGCGAGAGGGTTCACCAGAGACAGAGTGGGAGGCAGGACAGGCAGATCGACTAAGTACACTGCTGAGGGGAGCAGCGGGCAAGGCAGGAGAGGTCTGCGCACCATGTGGGAATCTCCCCGGCCGGGTGTTGAACTCGCGCCGCAGCTGCCAACAGCCCCACAGTGCTGCGCTTAACTGGTTGCGCCACCAGGGAGGTCCTTATACAGTTATTTTTGTCCTCATGGTATATCCCACCAGAAGTAAACAAATGACTATATTTTAAAATCACTTGAAATACTTCTTCTTTGTATGTTATGTTACCAACTCAATAAACATCTAGGTTTGTTATATTTTCGCTTTTAGGTTTTGTATTTTTTTATAATTATGTAGAACATTTATGTGGTTCCAAAGTCAAATCCACCAATTGCAGTACATTTAAGAAGGTCTGGCTTCTTTTCTCTGCTTTTGGCAACTCAGTTCTTCCCTCCTTCATTGTGGCCAATTTTATTATTTTTAATATAGTTTTTCATTTTTACCAATATATAAACAACCCCATAAATAAACCCAGGCCTTCCTTTAGATGGATGGTGATGAACCGCAGCACTCTCTCCACCTGGCTTTTTTCCTTTAGCTCTATATCTTAGAATCAGTCCTGTCCAGCTTTTGTTAAAATGTGATTTTTTACATGGCAAATGGTTTTCGTGTTCTTCAGCCTCCTTAATAAAACATACTAACCACCACAGCCGGGTGTTTAATCCTAGTTTAAATTATCAACCTTGTAGCGAAGTTCATGAATATTGTATTAGTCAGACACCTGTGAAAAATTAATTCATGGCCAGTGCTCCAGCTCAGATGAATCATTCTTTACCTTCCCCACCTTCTCTCTCTCTCTGTCCTGTCAGTAGAGGGGTGTAGCGCTCACCCACACACAGCATGCTTTTTGAACATCCACAGACAGATATAAAAACAAGAGCGAACACTCATGTTGATTAAGCAGATTCTTCATGCAAGGCACGGTGCTCGGTGCTTTACATCATTTAAAAAAATCTGTATAACAACTCAGTGAAATCTTGATGATGTTCCTGTTTTATAGATGAGAAACTTGAGTCGCAGAGAAGCTAAATTATTTAGCTAAAGTTACACAGGATGCTGACTCGCAGACGTTTGGGATCCACAGTGTTGTGTGTTCATCCTCCTCTTGGGAGCACGGCTCGTTTCACCTGTGTGTGCATGTGGTGGAGAGAAGAGCATCTCATTTTAATAAATGGTCTCCTTAAAAACAAACAAACAACTCTGTTAAAGAAGCCCTGAGGTCCAAACCTCTGAATTTCAACCTTCCTTCTTTGGGGAAAGGACTTAGACATCCGTTCCAACAAGATCATCAGTGTAAAGTGGTTAGTTGTTGTCTGTTTTAATTTTTTTTGAAGATTTATTTATTTATGCATACAAGCTGGGGTACAGGCCAGAGGCGTGGGGCAGCGAGAGGGTTCACCAGAGACAGAGTGGGGAGCAGAACAGGCAGATGGATGGAAATACACTGCTGAGGGGAGCAGGGGAGGCAGGAGAGGTCTGCCACACCTGGCTGGGTGTCAAATTCGCGTCACCGCTGCCGACAGCTCCACAGTGCAGCGCTTAACCGCTGCGCCACCAGGGAGGCCCCTGTTTTAATTTTAAGAGAGATAGAAATGTCCCTAAGACGTACAAGCCCTTGTCAAAGATACTAAAATGTCATCCTTCTGGTGTGCTCGGCACTGGTCACCCCCTCAGGGTCCAGCTGTGGACTGGCTATTCAGTGGAGGACCCTGAGTGGGGAGAACAGCTGGCGCTGAGGCCAGGGGCAGGGTCCAGTCTGCCCAGCCGGGTGCCTCAGCTCGAAGTAAGGGCTGTAGAAATCAGGTCAAATTTGTAAAAAAGTCATTATGAGAAGACTCTTCGTTCTTATCCTCGCCAGAGACTGAGGAAGAACCCCGGACGGGGTGTCGTGGTATTGCTGGGCTTACTCCCCAATGAGAAAACGGAGTCTTGGGGAGGGCAGGTGCTGGCTCCAGGTCTGGGGGCTGCCGCTGTGGGGCGAGCTCTCCGAGACCGGCTGCCTCCCCTCCTTGCTGATTTTGCCAGGACTGATCATCTTTTTAATTTTTGCTGGTTTCAGACTGGAAAGGTGATGGAGACCGTGAGCATGTACCTTCAATGATTTTTTTTTTTAATTGTAAGGAAAAACTACCATAGACCCCCACTCAGTCCTCCCTCTTTTGTTTTTCTTTCCTTTTAACCAGCCTCTTTTATTCTGCAGTTTCTACCTTGACATTTGAATGGTTGAAAGGAAGGATCAGCCTGCTCTGAGGGAATATTTTAAGAAATTCAAATAAACATCTTGGTATAACACTAGAGTCTAGTTAATGTAAAATGCAGAATTTTAAGAATGTAGTTACTAATAAAATGGACCAACCAAATTGGTTTTTCCATGGCATAGCGCTAAGACATCGAGTTGTAGTAACTACTCTAACAAACATCCCTTTGTGCGGTCTGCCTGGACGGGCGTCAGGGAAAGTTCGTCTCCTTACGGTGACGTCTCCCGGACCAGGGGTTGAGGACACCTTTGTTTTCTTTAGAGGAGATAGTCCATCAGGGTTCTTGAGAGTAACATAAAAGAAGATGCAGGCAACTTGGAGAAACAAAATTTGTTATCTCCACCCAGTGAAATATTGTTCATCTTTAGAAAGGAAGAAGAGACTGACACCTGCCGCAGTCTAGATGCCCGTGAGGACGTGACGTTAAGTGAAACAAGCCCATCCCAAAAAGACAAGGATGGCTCAGCCCACCTATCTAAAATAGTTTCATAGACACAGAGTAGAATGGCGGCCCCCGGGGTTGGGGGGGTAGTTACTTAATAGGCTTAGAGTTTGGGTTTTGCAAGATTTGAAAGGTATGGAGATAACCTCACACCGTATGAATGTACCTCACACGACTGAACACTTAAAAACAGTCAAGGTGCGGTAGCTTCTATGTTATGTCTATTTTCCCACAAGTAAGAAAATAAATCTAAAAGTCAGGCAACTTGGAATCTAGTTTTTGATAGAATTTAGCTGGAAGCTTTTCTCATGGTGATGGGGATGGAGAGGATGCTGACGGGGGCCTAGAATCCTTTGACTCTTTCAACTGTGTATGAACATGTCATTTTCAGCTACTACTCATCTATTTTATATACTACTGAAATGCATTGGTAGATGTAAGCAAATCTCAGGATCAAATGTGAGAGCGAGATTGATTGGAAAGTGCTGTTTGACCTGGACTTTGTTTTCTCACTTGTTACATGTTACATGGGCTACAGCATGTCTGTTCACCAGATGAACTGATTTTAAGAGGAAGGTTTGTTTAAATAAATCTAGGCTGTAAGTGTGAACTCTACGGAAGTTGAGAAAAACACAGCTATAAAAGTAAAATGATTGTCTTTATTAAAAACTGATAGGTTCTTTTAAAGAGTTCAGTCACTAATATTTCTGTGCCTGATTTTTAAATCTGTAATTGCTGCATTAAATTTAGACTTTAGCATCTTTAAATTTAAAAATATAGAAAAGTTAGCTACTGTCATAAATAAATTTATTAGCACTTACATTTAAAATTTTGTATGTGGAAATTTAGAATAAGTCACTAAAAGTTTACTTTCACTTCATACTTTAAAGCAGTATGTCATCTCAGGATTTTATTTTAAATAACCTGAAAGCTTAGTTTAATATCACCTTACACTTAAATGGCTTTTGATGTTTTGGAATGCTTTCATTTTTCATAATAGCAATAATACTTGAAGATGATTTTTTCCTCTCCATAGCTTGATGTTGTTTAGTTGATTAATCATAATTGAAATTAATTCTCATCAATGTTTCTAGTGATGTGTTATAATATTAGTTTTATTGTCATGTAGTAAATATATTTTTTAAATGGTGCTAACAGTTGAAATTCCCCTCAACACACTTGGTTGATAGGAAATGACATGCTCTTTCCCACATCTGTCAAATACAAAACAAATTTCCTGTTTGGTTTGCCCAGACCATGTACAGTTAGGATTATTCCTGATTAATTTGTAGTTGTTTTAGCTAAAATTAATTGCAAAATCTATAACTTCTGTACTTCAGTTGTCAGATATTGAAATCCCCTTAGCATTTTTCTGGCAGGTTTTTGTTTTGTTTTTGACACTTCCTGATTTTTTTAAAGTTCTGCCAGCACATCTTCAGCCAGCAGAAGCCTCAGCACCTTGTGTCCATGGCGGGGGAGGCGGGATGTGAGGATAGAAAGTGGAGGCGGTGGCCCGACCCCGAGTGTGTCTGTAGGTGGCTCCGTGTCTAAATGCATCTTACAGGTTTGAGGTGCTTTGTCTTGTCCACTCAAATCTTGGCATGGCAAATAGTGTAGAAGCCAAATGCTTGGCAGATGAGAACATTCTAGAATCTCCCTTCTGTGCCCCTTTTCCCCAAATGTAAATGAACCAAAACCCGCTCTGTATTTTTAAACTTCATTTCCAAAGCGGATTGAATTTTAGAATCTAAATGATGGCTGAATGGATGTTTACTGTACAAGTCTTTAAGTTTTTCTTTATATTTGAAGTTTTCTTAATAAGATATTGAAAGAAAATAGAATTGTGTTCTAGAAACCTTGTATACATTTCCAAAAGAGCAGGTCAGTTTGCGTGGTTCTTGATGATCTCCAGGTTCCAGCATCCATGAGCTAACAAATGTCTGTCCAGCTGATGGCTGCCCAGCCAGTGAGGCTGCTGGGACCCTTCGCTCCTTGCCCTCCCAGGCATAAGGACCAAGCTGTACATCCTCCTCATGCTTCTAGCTCTTTCTTCTACTCTTCTCTGTTTCTCCTCCTTTCCTGATGCTTCTTAAAGCATCAGGGGTCTGCCTCTGCAGACCCAGATCAACATCACCTCTGAAAACACAGACCTTCTCCCTTTGCCCACCGTGGGACAGGGAGGGGACAGAGAAGACACTGGCATTTAAGAGTCTGCCATGTGCCAGGCTCTGTAATGTGTACTGTTTTTGTTTTGTTATTTAATACTCACAGTAACCTAGGTTATAATTGAGGGGAGAGAGACTCATAGAAGTCAAAGAATTTGGCCAGAGCCTCAAAAACCAGTAAATTTCAGAAGCCATATTCAAGCCCTCATCTCTCATCCCAGAACCCATCATGTGCTTTCCAAAGTGTCTGACCCTCCTAGGCTATCCATTTGCAGTCCCTTTTCCTCTCTCACCCCCCACCCCATGCCTTCCACAGCACCTGCAGTTCTTTGTTTTGGGGATTCTTGTGGGAAGTGAAAAGATAACCTTACGGATTGTTGTCTATTCATATAATAAATGATGCCTTGGGGTCACCCAAGGTTTAAATAAACAAATGCATAAAAGAACCTGTAACACATATTTCTACCCAGTTTCTTCCTGGAGAAGGCCATGCAGATTACCTTTTCCCACAGTATAAAGTCATGCTAGGAACACTTTCCGTTGCTTGGCCAAATGTAAGGCAGGAAGGAATGACATCCTCATCTTAATTACACCAGTACCCACCTTATTTCATTGCCTTCCCTGACTGAAAGAACCACATAAAATTGGGAGTAAATGGACTGGGGAGGCCTTAGAGCATCTCCAGTCTGAAGACTGGCCATGCTTGCCTTATCACATGGTCTGAGGGAAAATCATTTAAAAGGAAATCCATCTCGTGATGTGACGGAAATCTGCTTCAGACCATCATTCTCTGGTATCACACCAGCTCATCATCATAAATTAATGATTCTGAATTCTTGGAAGGGATTTATTTCTTGTTTGCTGTCATCGTGAACCAACCCCAGAGAGGTGGTCACAAAGCAAAACAAAATGCATGGAGTGTGTGACAGTTTGTTAGCGTCAGAGCCTCCTCTGGTAAACGTTCCTCTGCTGTGAGGGAGGAGAGATGACGTCTTCATGTCATGATGCCCGGTCTCCTCCACCCTCTGTGACATAACAGAGCAAAACTGGAAGGTCAGAGAAGCTGTGTTTTATTCAAGGTCACAAAGCCAATTAGTAACAGCCTAGTAATGATTCACTCTTGGCGTGTTGGTGTGGTAGCCTCTTACGTTGGTAAATGGATCTTTGTGAAACGCCTGACATTTTTTTTCTCTTTAAAATGCGTGAAGATTGTTTCTAAAAGCCAAATCATACAAATAGTTTATAGTAAAGGCCAGCAGTCCCCTGCTGCTTCCCTCCTGTTCCTCAGAGACAACCATGTTCAACTCTTTCTTCTGATATTCACCTTACTTTTCCAAGTAATGTATTTATTGCTACCTCTTGAGTTTTCTGATTATCCTTTGACTTGCAAATGCTGTAGGCCTGTCCACTCATTTTTATCACCCTATGCTATATTCAAAACAAAGGCTGCCTGTTGTTTTAAATGTTTTTCTCAGCTCCCTGCATTGTCTCCATTTCCTCCGAGGTTTTTTTCTGTCAAAGACTTCATCAAATATTTGGCTATTTTGAGCTATTCATTTTTATTTAAGAAGGAACTTAAAGGGATGAGACACTCTGGGTCAGATTTCACTGATGGTTTTTTTCTGTAGCCTGATGGGATGAGAACCTGGCTTTGTTATTCTATAGCTCTTCTCTCAGGCTTACACTTTTCTTTATGGCTTATGCTTTTTATGACCTACTTAAGAAATCTTTGCCTAAGTTAGGGCCATAAAGATTTTCTCTTTTTTTCTCTTAAGTTTTGTAGGCTTTTTGTTTTTTGGTTGTTTGTTGTTTGTTTTTTTGCTATTTTTTTTAGGTATCTAATCCATTTTTGGGTTAGTTTTTATATGTGGTGTGAGGCATAGATTAAAGTTCATTTTCTACACAGATACAAGATATTCATTTGCTTAGCACCTTTAAAGAAAAAAACTATCCTTTCTCTATCAAATTACCTTGACTCCTTTGTCAAAAATCAGTTGGGTTTGTTTTGTTTTGGTTTTATCTGTTGCTTTGTTTCCTTACATCCCACATATGATGAAATCAGTTTGGTATTTGTCTTTCTTCTTCTGACTTATTTTTTTAAAAAAGATTTATTTATTTATGCATACAAGAACTGGGTATAGGACAGAGGTGTAGGGTGATGAGAGGATTCACCAGAGACAAAGCAGGGAGCAGAACAGGCAGATCGACTGAAACACACTGCTGAGGAGAGGCCTGCTGTGCCATGTGGGAATCTCCCTGGTTGGAGATCGAACTCGCTCTGCAGTGGCTGCAGGTAGTGTCATAGTGCTAACCCGTTGTGCCACCAGGGAGGCCCTCCTTCTGACTCATTTTGCTTAGCATAATCCCCTCCAGTTCTATCCATGACAAGAATTGACAAGAATTTTTTTTTCCCTTAAAGCTGGATAGTATTCCATTGTACAGTTATACCACATCTTCTTTATCCACTCCTCTGTCACTAGGCACTTAGGTTATTTCCATAATTCAGCTATTGTAAATAGTGCTGCAGTGAACACAGGAGGGCGTGTGTGCCTGTGTGTCCTGGGCAGATACACGTAGGTATCCAAAGACTATAAAAACTTCAATCTTCAACCCAGGAGTGGGATTGCTGGATTATATGGTAGGTCTATTTTTAATATTTTGAGAAATCTCCACACTGATTTCCACAGGGGCTAGACCAGCCTCCATTCCCACCCAGAGCGTATGAGGGTTCCTTTTTTTTCCACATCCTCCCCAACACTTGTTGTTTATGGTCTTTTTAGTATAGGACATTCTCACAGGTGTGAGGTGGTACCTCACTGTGGTTTTGATTTTCACTTCCCTGATAAGTGATGATTAGTATTTAATCATGTTCCTCTTAAGCCAACCTTGTGTCTTCTTTAGAGAAGTGTCTATTTATATCATCTGCCCATTTTTTGATTTGGTTTTTTATTTTCTTACTATTGAGTTGTTTGAGCTCTTTGTAAATCTTGGGCGTTAGCCCCATATCAGATGTATGATGTGCAAATATTTTCTCCAGTTCATTGGGATGTCTTTTCGTCTTAATGATCATAGTTTCTTTCACTGTGCAGTAACTATTTAGGTCGATGTAGTGTCAGTGGTTTATTTTTGTTTTTGTTTCCCTTGCTGTTGCAATGGAGTCTCCAAAGACATCTGTGAAATGTTTTAGGGTGGTTTGCCTGTGTTTTCATCCATGTATCTTATGGTTTCAGGCCTTACATTCAAGTCTTTAACTCATTTTGAATTAATTTTTGTGTGTGGTATGAGAGTAATTTCATTTTTCTGCGTGTGGCTGTCCAGTTTTCCCAACACTGTTTGTTGAAGAGACTCCTTTCTTCAGGAGTTTCTCACTTCTTTGTTAAAGTACTTTATTATCTGAAATAGTTGGACATTTAGAGTGAGGGGAGTTGGGGACTTTCCCTTCTGTAATCCCTTTGAGTTTATTAACAATTTGATCAGTACATTCTTTCTTTAGAGTTAAAGCTAAACATTAGCACCAAGCTTGAATTCACACCAGCCTCTAGAAATTTCAGGCATTCTGAGTCGAGCTCCAATTAATTGTATGTTGAGTGTTAATCTCTTAACTTTGGAATTAGTATTCGAGTAATAATTTCTTTTATATTTGTGATAATTAGTCTTGTCTATATTTAACTCAAGTTAGCAATAGGGAATCGTCAAAACATTCAAACCAAGTTCTTATAAAAAGTATTTCTAGTCGAATGTCATGGGTTCTGTGACCCATGACCAGAATTTTTCTCTCACTTAGGCCAATCGATTCCATATGTACAAATAAACCTTATCTCTAGGACTGAGCACATAAGCACATGCACATTCATATTTTCTCTCTCATACACACACACACACACACACACACACACACACACACCTATCCCACAAGAGATGTCTTTGTTATGGGTAGCTATCATACAGACATAACTTATTTAATGCTAATTTTACTTCTCAAACTCACATTCTTCATTAGCAGTAACAACCCCAGTTTATCAGCAGTCTCCATGGTTTGCTGAATTGAGCATGGACTGCCCAGCATTCTCCCTCCTCCCCAAAACACTGACACAGTCACACTCATGGAATTCGAGGTCAGCATGAAATTTTGTGAAAACAATAAAAATGTATTTTCTAGCTCCCACTTTCCCAGAGTTTTTGCTGTGTGAGGTAGTTCACACACTGGGACATTCCTTTTTCCCCTCAGCTGCACCTAGCAGCAAACAGCTTATCCTGAGAGACTGGGGAAGTTGATTCTTTATCTAAAATGTAAACTATGTTAATATGATGCATAAACCAAGACAGAATAAGCAATTTACTGTCTGTCTCTTGCCTCATTGCTTCTGGGGAGAACACTCATTTGTTGTTTCATCCATTCGACAAGCCTTGACCGCAGAGGGCTTACCCTGCAGGTCCTGTGAACACCGGGGTCAGTAGAAGAATGAGATCCTGCTCTCCCAGATCTCGCGCTGTAGTGGTAGAGAGCGACTAAGCAAAGGAACAAGAAGCACAGGCAGAGATGAAGAGGAAGAGAACAAAACAGGCCGGAGGTGAAGGCTCCTTGGGCTTCTGGAGGCGGGAGAATCTGTGGGCGGGAGGCAGGCAGGGAAGCCTTTCTGAGTGGAGACCCACACAACAGGGAGAACTGGCCCTGGGAAAATGGGGGAGAAGGGGCTCAGCGAGCCCTGGGCTTGGAGGACAGTCTCAGATCTACCTAAGCTGCTGCACAACTTGGGGAGGTCACTTACTCTGGGGAAGAGGTTTCTTATCTGTAAAACGGGAATGTAAGCACAATGTTCAGCTTCCAATGGTCATATACAAGTAGCAAATGAGAGGATTTCGTAATGTGGGCAGCCCTTTAAAATAATCGGTAACTCTATTTTAACCAGCAGTGTGCACCTCCCAGACAACTAGAAGACTTAACCCAGTCTGTGGTTAAGCGTCAACATAAAGCTACAGGGATGTAGGTGGTGCTGGTATCACGAAAAACAAGTAAATAATGAAACAGAATAGAGAGTTCAGAGATACAACCACACCAACAGTGTCTCCTTGCAGGAATTCCTCCCTGTCATTTTTAGGGACATTTGTATGTTGTTCCAAATTGTGAGAAAAAACCAGTTGAAAGATCAGAATAAAGGGAAAAAAATCTGTAGGAATTAAAATGTAGCCATTAAAATGGGCTTTTCTAGTTGAAAGGAAACTACTGCCATGAAGTAGAAAGCAAGAGGGAATCAACGCCAAGGATTAAGGTCGGCATTTCTGAGACCTGGGCAGGACCTTGTAGGAGACGGGGCTGCGGTCTGCTCTGTCCTCTTCCTTATCACTCTTCCCATGTTGTGTGTTTTCATGGCTCTGTCTGCTGCTAGCAGTGAGTCATTCCTATAAATGAAATATATGAACAAGTTTACACACATTAGTACACTTTATAAAAATCCCATGAATCAAACTTGTTCCAAGGAATAAGTTTGGAAGTAATCCTTAAATTGGCAGTTTTGAAACATGTTTCTGTGTAGTAGGGCTGTTAACCTTGCTAGGATAGCTGAATGTTATGTTTTCTTAATATAATCCAGTAGCATTTCAGTGTCTGTTTGCTGTAGGCTACACTTAATCTGGAAATACTTTTACAGAAGAAATGCAAAAACAAGATGTAAGTATCATCGTAGGCACTTCAGTGTGGGGTCAGTTGATCTGAAATCCCAGCGAGAACAAGATCAGGATTAAAAGCAAAAACAAAGTTAAGGCAAACAGACAAAATATTTTCATTCCCAAAAAGGGAAACAAATATATATGAAGCAATGAGGAGTCTGTGCTCAAGTTGTATTTGCTTTGGACAAATTCGGAACAATTAAACCAATATCAGCACAACATGAAATTCTTCTACATGTGGAGTATTTGCAACAAGACAAATATTAGCAATTAGTGCTTGTATATTCTAAAATCTCATTTAAGAATAACTTTCCAATATTGGTGACATTTTTCAAACGTTAAATGTTTTCTATCAGAGATTATTTTTACATGTTATTGGAGTATGTCATTTTGTCACAATATATTGATGTATAATAATTAGAACCAATGCATTTATTGATACATCTTACTTTACCAAGCTACCCCTAAAACTTTTAAGTAACCCTAACACAGAAAAATAATTGACTGTTTATGATTGTAACTCATTATTATTTAAATACACACAATAAAGTGCAATGAAAGTATAGAATAGTTTTTGACTTAGGAATTTTTAATCTCAGGTTCTGAAGATTAATAGCTGTAGGGATTTGGAAAAATTAAATATTTCTGACATAGGGGCTTTTGTGCATTAAAAGCCACTGACACCTGAGTGAAAAGGTAACCCACAGAATGGGAGGAAAACACTTCCAAATCATGTAACTAGAATACAGGACTAACATCTAGAATATATAAAGAACCCCTGAAACTCAACTGAAATAAACCATCTGATTCAAAAACGGGTAAAGACCTTGCATAAATGTTTCTCCAAAGTAGTTATAGGAATAGCCAATAAACACATGAAAAATTTCTCAGCATCAGTAATCGCTGGGGAAATGTAAGTCAAAAGCACAATAACTATACCTCACAGTTGCTAGCTACCATTGAAACAACAGAAAATGGCAGGTGTCCACAAGGGTGTGGAGAAATTGAAACCTTGTGTACAGTTAGTGGGAATGTAAGAATGACACAGCTGCTGTGGAAAGCAGTATGATGATCGCTCAAAAAACTAAAAATAGATTTAACATATGATCCAACAATTCTATTTCTTGGTATATACCCCAAAGAATTGAAAGCAGGGTCTTGAAGAGAGAGTTGTACACCCACGTACATAGCAGCATTACTCACAGCTAAAACATGTAAGAAACTCAAATGTCCATTGATTGATGAATGGATAAACAAAATGTGGTACCTATTTAAAATGGAATATTATTCAGCCTTTAAGAAGAACATTCTGACACATGCTCCAACATCAATGAACCTTGTTTGACATTATGCTAAGTAAATTAGCCAGTGACAAAGGACAAATACTGTATGATTTCACTTATATGAGGTACCTAGAGTATCAGATTCATAGACAGAAAGTAGATGGTGGTTGCCAGGGCTTGGAGAGGCAGTATGAGGAATTGTTGTTTAACAGGTATAGAGTTTCAGTTTTGTGAGATAGATGATATTGGTTGCCAGCAATATAAATGTGCTTTATAGCACTAACCTATACACTTAAAAGTAGTTAGGAAGGTATATTTTATTATCTGTGTTTTTTACTATGCTTAAAACAAATCTCAGTAAAGCCTTTACATAATGTTCATAGTATTATTCATAATGGCAAAAAATTGGAAGCAGTCCATATGCCCACCAACTGGCAAATGAATAAATGAATTGTGGTATAGCCATACTATAAACTATTACCACCTCATAAGAAAAGGAATAAAATACCAGTACTTCAAGCTGTGTGTCTGGTTCCCAGAGTATTATGCTAACTAAGTGTACGAATGAAACACAAAAGACCCTATGATTTCAGGCATGTGAACTTCTAAGAACAGTAGTTCAGTGGTCGCTAGGAGGGGGCTTGAGTGCCAGGTCACACAGGAGTCTTTTTCAAGAGCAGGACTGTTCTGGGTCTGGATTGTTGAGGCACATACACAGTTAGTTACATGCAATTTGAAAAACTGACCAAGCTGTACCTTCACGCGAGTGGATTTTATTTCATGTAAATAATACCCTAATCCAAAATAGGGGTCGATTTCATGGGGCAGCCCGGTTTTTATTGTTTGACAGAAAAAGGTATTTATAGGACCTTGTAAATATAACCTTTACTATCAGCAAATGTGTTTTTCTACTGGAAGAAAGAAGGTACTGGAGATATACGCACTTGTAGAATTTGGTCTGTAGTTGCTGCATCGTTGATAATATCTTAACTTATATAAGTTTGACTTAATAATCATCATAACCTGGGTGGCTTATTTGCATCCCCTATGTAAATGCTAATCAATATCTAATGTGCAATTTTGACATACGAAGTTGTCTCTCTAACATTTTATTTTTAAATTAATCAATTCTTACAGTGGATTTAAATGTGCACTTCATACTCATTTTAAAGTAGTTTACTGTGTCTATTATAATTCTGCATGCAAATGGACTTAGACTAATGAGAGGTTGTTTTGCCTGATTTTCTTTCTGACTCTTGACCTTTAAAATTGAGTCAATCTATAGAGGAATAGCTTATTCACATGCATGTATTAAGAGTGTGTTTACACACACACACACACGCACACACACAAAATCTCACCCTAAAAATGTAAAAATAATAAAAATTGTAAGTGTAGTACTTCATATATTTGATTTTTAACATATAGTAAAAGCTGGTTTTGATCCAAAACTGCTTTAGTTAAGCTATATGGGATGCCATCTCAGATTTGTTATTTTTTAGAGAATGGTAATTGAGAAAATTTTATGTTGGTGTGGCTATACAAAAATATATATATACACATACACATACACATGTGTCCAAGCACATAAAATGTATTAATCTCACACATATCTAAGGGCATTTCTCAGGCAGATGTCCATCTAAGACAGTAGCCCTTCCAAGGAATAAAGGATTCTTATTTTAAAGCCAGAACTACAGATTAGGAACTAAGGAATATTTTTGTCAGTTAATTGAGAAAATGTTCATGAAAACTTTGTAAGCTTGAAAATAATGGGGACCTTCCAGAGGCAAGGTTCTAGCAAAGTCTCTGATGCATAGTAGACCTCGGATATCTATGGAGAGGAACATCCCAGACTAATGGGCCTTGTTGACTAAAAATAACAATAACCTATGATTAGAATAAAAACAACGTACTCCATTAGTGCCTACAGTATCATCTTTTGTAATTAATACTAAAGTTCAAGCAATCAATCCCCATGTTTATAGAATACCCACTGATGTTGAGGCAGAGGTTTGACAGAAACTTACTCCTATAAGGATAGAGCATACCATCACCCTAGAACGTTCCTTCACATTCCCCCACAGTCAGTCCCTGCAGTCCCTCTGCTACCCACACCATTCTTGCAAATTTTTTCTCCATAGATTAGCCTCTTCCAGAATTTCATATAAAAATATGAAACACCTGCTCTTTTATGTGAAGACTTTATTTGCTTAGGGTGTTTTCGAGATTCACCTCTGCTGCCTATGTCACCGGTTCCTTCTTGTTTTACTGCTGAATCATATTTCACTGCATGCCTGCACTTTCATCTGTCCATTCTCCTGCTCATGGCACCTGCGCTGTTCCAGGTTTTTGCTTCTTATAAATAATAAGTATGGATGACTTAAAGTTCCCCTGAGACAGACGAGCAGGGTGTTATGGGAAGCAGGGAAGGAAAGGAACACTAGACATAGGGCTGGGGAACATTCTCAGAGGACCATGATGTTTGAACAGGAAGAGATGGATGGTAGAGTCTTGGCACAAACAGCAGTGTTGACATGGATATACAGGTTTTATTTGGGCTGACGAGTCCTTGGATGGATGGACAGATGGGAGAGTGCATGTAACGGAATTCATTCAGGTCAATTTATATTGTTGATTGCCTAATGGAAGATAAGGTTAGAAAAGCAAAAAGGCACTCAGAGACAGAGGCTCCCGCATGCTGTATAAATTTGGGGCCGCAGTGGAGAGCCGTGCAAGTTTTGGGCTGGGACTATCTCGGCCAGATCTCTAGTTTGGAGAAAGGTTGGAACATAGGAACTCATGGATTTGGAAGGCGAGGGGGACAGGAAAGAGGAGGACAGGGAGAGAGAGCAATTAAGATCCTGTGTTCAGAGTCTAGGCACAAGAGAGTGAGTACCCCGTGGCAGTGGGTGAGGAAAGAACTGGATTGGGTAGGACCGGAGGCCACTTGGAAGCAGGGGGGGTGTGATCATTATGTTGGTAAGACGTTGGTTGGTGAGGGGAGGAGCTGCTGAAGAAGCAGGGGCTTGGCACTGAGCTAGCAAAAGGACAGGTGCTGACTCCCAGGGCGTGAGCCCAATGAGTAGGAAGGGACTCTGCTGTCAGAGGAGACGCAGAGTTAGCGGGTCAGCACTTCCTGGTATTAATAGACTGATGACGTGTTATTACCCATGTGTGAGTGCACTTCCATCCTAGATTGTGTTACTGGGGTACCAGAAGACACTGGCCAATGAAATTTACTTTTCCTTATTTTTTTACACATGCCTCTCAGATACTCCCAGTAATTTCTTTTGCCTTTAATTTGGCAGTAATTTCAAACTTTTTAAAATGTGATATAGACATTACTAAGAAGACCCATGTACACTTTAGCCAGATTTAACTGTCACCATCTCCCACACTTGCTTCTTGCTTGGTGTTTACATGTACCCCCCACCCTCCTTGTCCCCTCCCACACACTCATTTTTTTCTGAACCTTTTGAGGGCAAGTCATATGCATTATGGTCCTTTATCCCTAAGTACTCGAAATAAGGATATTCTTTTACATAACTCAGTAGTTATCAACCTTGGTAAATGTGACGTTGATATAATACTTTAATCTACTGTTCATGTCCCAGTTTTATTATTTGATCCAATGTGATCTTTATCACTTTTCCCCCTCCTGTGTCAGATCCAGTCTGTGGTAAAGCATTGCTTCTAGTTTTCTTGTCTCGTCTTTTTTTTTTTTTTATGACAATAACAGTTTTGAAGATCACCAGCCTTCCCCTTCCTTTTTTTCAATAAAATATCTTTCATTTGGATTTGCCAATGTTTCTTTATGACTAGGTTCAGGCCATAGAATCCTGACCAGAATATACAATGCAAGAGATGCTGCGTCCTTCTCAGGGTATCAGACTGGGGAGATGCACTTTCAGACCACCCCAGATCCAGCCCATCATCAGCCTGTCTCCCCACATTTAGCATCTTTCGGTGATTTTTGCATTCTTTACATGATGGTTGCAAAAGGGCAACTCGCCATTTCCAGCTCTCGTCCTCATTTACCCTTTGATTGTCCACCTCTGGCTTAAGCGCTCTCCTTCCCGGCCTTTCATCTCCTCTCCCCGCTTTTGTATCCATGTGGACCTTGACTCCATCTTTTCCAAATACCTGAAATTTATTATTGCCCCGTAGAAGTTCTGGTGCTCCAGCTGTCCCAAATCTGACCAGTGGGAGCGCTTTCAAAGCGGTTTCTCTGTTTTGTGACATCTCATCGTTTCCTGGGCAGTTTCTTACCCCCGGGGCTGTAAGATGCCGCAGCCTCCTCTCTTATCCTGCCATGGAGTCGGCCACTTCCTGGAGGAGCCCTGGTGGTTCTGAGTGGAGTCTGGTATTCGAAACAGAGGTCTGGACAGGAGATGGGCTCGCTGCTCCTGGCATTTCTTTGCTCCTGGGCTCTTTCAGTGGACATGCGTGGATGTGCACGTACACACACACACACACACACACACACACACGTATGTGCACACACACAAGCCTACTAAAGAGATTAAGGTTTGTTTGCATTTCTCCCCCACACCCCACTCAAGATTGCAGATACCAGGTTCATAAATGGCTCTTTCGCTCTTTGCATTGTTCATCTTTTTCGCTGGAAGTCATTTCATATCAGTTCTCTGAGATCTTCATTCTTTCTCGAAACTGCTGGTGCTTCATGGATGGCGTGTGCTTATACAACCAGTTTTCTATGTTTGGACACTTAGGCTCTCGGTAGCATTTTGCAATTACGAATAAAGCTGCAGTGAATAACCTTGTGCTTATATAGCTCTGCATTGTTGGAAATGTTTCCTCTAAATTCCGTGAAGTGGCATTACTGGCTCAAACAGCAGACGTGCATCGTTAGCTACTGCCACAGTTCTGTCTATGAGGGTGAGTGGTGCCATGGTGCATTCTCACCAACAAAGTATGAGTGCCTGTTTCCCAGCCTCACCAGAATATTTTGTCAAGCTTTTGGATGTTTTTGTCAATCTAGTGAATAAGAAACAATATTTCAATGTCATTTTGCATTGTCAACAGAGTTGAACATCTTTTCGTGGTTTAAGGTATGTGTAGTGAATTGTTCATTCTTAGTATTGCCCATTTTTCTTCATTTTGGTTCTTTTTTCCCTCTAATTTTGAGAGTTACGTATCTGTAAGGGAATTGAGCCCTATATATATATATTTTAAGATTACTTATTTATGCATTCAAGCTGGGGTGTAGGCCAGAGGTGAGGGGTGAGAGGATTCACCAGACAGAGTGAGGAGCAGAACAGGCAGACTGACTGAAATTCACTGCTGAGGGGGGCAGTGGGGAGACAGGAGAGATCTGCTGCGCCGTGTGGGAATCTCCCTGGCAGGGTATCGAACTCGTGCTGCAGTGGCTCCTGATAGCTTCATAGTGCTGTGCTTAACCTATTGCACCACCAGAGAGGCCCTGAGTCCTTTGTTTATGACATATCGTACAAATATTTTCTACTGTTTTGTCATTTGTCTCTTATCTTTACTCATGTTTTCTAATTTTTTATGGTAAAGGATTTTTATTTTTGTGAGGTCAGATTTATAAATCTTGGGCATCTGAGTTGTCTTGTAAGGAGGCCTGTTTTGCCTACGTTTTGGAAGCACTCGCCCATGTTTTCGTCTAGTAGTGTATAGTGTCCTGTCTTACATGTCTTTCATAATTTAGTACATTGTGAGGGGTGAGTCTCATCTTATCCTTTTCTACTTGTCCTAATACCACTTTTTAAAAGTCCATCTTTGGGGGTATCCCTGGTGGCGCAAAGGGTTAAGTCTCAGCCTATGCAGCTGTCCGCAGGCACTGCAGCACGAGTTCGATCCCCAGCCAGGGAGCTTCCCACATGGCGCAGCAGACCTCTCCTGTCTGGTCTGCTGCCCGCCCCCCTCAGCAGTGTACTTCAGTCGATCTGCCTGTCCTGCTCCCCACTCTGTCTCTGGTAAATCCTCTCACCACCCCACACCTCTGGCCTACGTCCCCATTTCTTGTATGCATAAGTAAATAAATCTTTTTAAAAAATTAAATAAATAAAAGTCCATCTTTGTCTTGGTCATTTGAGGTACCGCCTTTATCGTACCCTAGATTTTGGACTTTGTATTTCTTGAAGTATTTGGATGCCACTTTTTCCAGCTGAGTTTTCATTTAACATTTACATCCCATAGGCTACCAGCTTCCAGTATTTACAGCCCAGAGGAATTTTTAGGACTCTTCCTCTTTTGTAGTATTGATAGAAGAGTGTGGGGTCCTTAATATTTTCTTATTTTTTTCCTCGTTTCCTAATTTTATCAAAATGGGATTTTTTTTCCTTTTTGAAGATATTATCAGTCTTTAAGTGAAACTTCAGCATCACTGCCCCCTCATTTTTCCTTTGGTATCTTGACTTTTCCTCTCTCTGAAAGAGATGTTTTAGGGCGCTTGCACATAACGGATGTGAAAGGAAGACTAGGAGAAGGCCAGTGGCCTTGAGGCCTGGTGCTGCAGGTCCCGTCCCACCTTCCTGTGACTTTTAAGAGCTGCCGGGTAGGCTGTTTATTGTCCGTCTTCACTTGTACAAGTGTACAGTACAGGGAAGATGAGTGTGAGGTGCGGTTTGGAGGAACTTGAATAATCGGGTAGCCTATTTTTTATGGGTAGCATTTTATAAGTGCCCTCTTCCTAGGGAAGGCTTAGGAGAATATGCTCTCCTTCCTTCCCGTATTCCTGTAAGTGGAATAACTTGATTTTTTTAATGCTTTTTATAACTTGGGGGCTATAAGGAAAAAATCTATTTATAAGCTCCATTTAGAGGAGACAGGACTCGCACTGGCCATGTGGTCTCTGTTTTTACCAAGTTATATTTCAGGCAACATATTTTCTTAAGGAAAAATCAGGACATGTAATCTGATTTAATTTAACATGTCAAATCCTATAAAGCTTTAAAAATGAAGCCAGGTTAAATTATAAACTTAACGAGTCACCTTTTAGAAATAGAAGAGAATTTCTATGAATTTCATTTTGTGGGGTGTGCCCTGAAAGTGTATTCAGATGCATGAGCAGTGTGAGAGCTGACACACTCTAGAACCTTTCTAGAACCTCTCACAGCGTGAGCTGTGTATCTGTGAGACAGTCACGAAGGCAACACAGCTGTCTTAGGACTTAGTGCAATGGAGACTATTTTGCTCTGGTGGTTCAGCCTGTCTACTGTTAGGATAGTCTCACTAAAA
Source organism: Scalopus aquaticus (assembly GCA_004024925.1). Lineage (NCBI taxonomy): Eukaryota > Metazoa > Chordata > Mammalia > Eulipotyphla > Talpidae > Scalopus > Scalopus aquaticus. Next base: position 44,168 of record PVIJ01009074.1, on the reverse strand, counting down.
TGGAGACTGGGAATTTTCCTTAAAATTTCTGTTCTCCTAAGTACATGTTTCCACAAGCTTAGAACTTTCTCCTGAGTAAGCCTGTCCTGGGACTCTCAGACTTCAGTTCATAATAAGGCCTTTAATGTGCAGGCGGCAGCTGCCCTGTTGTTGATTGCTAGTTAAGTGTTAATAGAATTAAGAGCATTAAAATATTTTTATAGGCCAGTCTTCCCACCACTCTTAACACCTTTCATGCAGTTCCACTGTTTGCTTTTCAGTCTCACGGCTACCAGCACGGGAGGAAAAAGAAACCTGAGCGTCAGTGAAGCAGAAGCCGGCTTGGAGGCCATGGTGTCGGGGGACATTTCTGACACTGAGCTTGAGCAGACAGATTCCTGTGCAGAGCCCCTCTCGGAGGGAAGGAAGAAGGCCAAGAAGTTAAAAAGAATGAAGAAGGACCTTTCCCCAGCAGGTTTGTATCGGTTCTTACTAAGGACAGGAATTGTGTTTTCTTTAATGCTCTAGAAACTTATATTTGAGGGAGAGGTTACAGAGGCCTCAGTTGGTGGCAGAGGCCATATAGCATTGTATGGGACCAGGTATCTCTAGGATCAGCTTAATTTAATGGAAGGAATCCCCCCCCTCCAAGTTCCTAGCTCTTGACAGAGTGAGGCTTAGCAGGGGTCTCCTTAGAGGTGGTTAGTCCCTGCTGGTGAGCTCTCGCCTCCGTGGTTTAGAGGTTTTGCTGATATGTTCAGAGTGGCCTCGGTGTCTTACATGTGCGTTTAAATTTGCAGAGAGACCTACTCCTACACATGTTATTTTCAGTAGCAGTTTTCACTGTTCCCAGCAAAACCTGAGGCAGCCCGGGTTTCTCTCCTAAGCAAAATTATGTAAGGCGCAGAGAAAGCCGGAAATGAACATGTGTGGAGCGCCTACTGTGTGCTGCGTGCTGTTGCAGAGCTTTGTCTCTCCTCATCCATCGCGTTTGCACAGCAGCTGTGAGAGAAGAGTTCTCTGCCCTGTTTTAGGGAGCAGATGTCTGGGCTCAGAGAGGTTAAACCTGGGCAGGTCCACGGAGCTTCCCAGAAGGTGAGTCCTGGCCTGTCTGAGACCAAATGCTCTGTCCTCTTTGTCACCCAGAAGTGCTGTGCGTGGTTAGTGACCATACTCGGCCCTCCGTGCCTGAGCCCATTCAGTGGCGAGTGCGAGGTGAGGAAAGGGCTGCTTGGCAGTCTCTCCAGCCACGGCCTGATCAGACGGCAGTTGTGGCGACAATCATTACTGCCGCTGCTGAGGGCCCAGGGCTGCACTACCTGCCTGACAGATATTCCCTTAAACCTCAGGTTGACGATTAGGAAAAAAGACCTAACGGGTTACGCGACTGGCCGAGGTCACAGAGCCCCTAAGTCTGCCCTGCAGTAGAGACCGTGCTTTTAAGCACAGTCACCTCTTGTCTCCTTGGGATGACACACCTAACTTGCAGACAGTTGCCTCAGTCAGCAGAAGCAACCATTAAATCAAAAGGTGGTAAAGCAATGGAAATGCATTCAGACCCAAGCTAAGAATTGGCAGTTTTGATTAATTCCTCTTTTTGCCTGTCGCCCAATCTGATTATAGGGGGGCTTCTGAATCTCATTGATATTAATGAAATCAAAGAAGCAACAAAAGTGTTGCATATGCTTTTATACAGCAAGCTTGACTGTAACCGGGAACATCCTTGTGTCTGGACCAGGATTGCATAATTTAGCTGCCTCCTTGAATCTGGTGTCTGCCTCCATTTGTCTCCTTCCTCTCCCTCAATGAAGTGGTGAAGTTTTTAATCTGCATCATCCCTGGTACCTTATTACCACTGCCGGGTTGCACCTGCTCAACAAATGTTCCATATAAATGTTAGCCTGACTTTTAAAGATCACACCCACCATGACGGGGAATTCGATTCTCTTCAGAATTTTTCTGCTTATCTGTTACTTCTTAGGGACAAGATTTTAGTTTTTTTCCTTCGATCTCAGCATAACCTTAAAGATATTAAGATGCCTAATAATAGACTGCATTAGCAGACGAGCTCCTTTTATAACTTTCATCATTTTAAGTGAAAACTTTCTATGAGTTACTTGGGGTTTTGAATTTATAATATCTCCACTAAAATAGTCCCCCCCCATTGACAGTAAAACTGTCACTGCCATAAGATTTGAGCTAAAAAAATTATAGATTTTGTGCTTCTTTGTCAGTCCTGCTAAAAATGAATGAGAAAGAGAGAAACATCTTGACAACTTTGAATGGAATCAGGCCACTCGAGAGCACTGAGCTTTCTCCTGGGGTGCTTCCCCCCACCCGAAGCCTCTCTGCCTCTGGAGGCTGGGGCTTAATGGCTTGTGAAGTCCTAGGGGTCTCAGCACCATGTAGGTGCTGAGACAGGGTGGCACCAAGAGACAGGGGCTCACCCTGCCGAATCGGCCGACTTCGGTTGCTCCATTACTGTAATCGGGTCTGGGATGAATGTGAGTACACAGTTCAGCCCCCGAGAGGGTTTGTGTTAAACTCTCGAAGGTCCAGGGTGTCTCTGGAGCTGGGAGGGCTAGTTTGGACATGGGCCGGAGCTGATTAGAGGACCATGTGCCTCATGGGGCAACCAGTCCTGCAGAGACGGGCGCTAAGCACCGAGTCTAAGCCGCCCTACGGTGACTAGGCAGGTGCCCAGCGCGGCGGCTCGCAGGGCAGAAAGGGGGCACTCCACCTGTGCGGAGTGCTTTGTTCTCAGGGAGAAAGTCATAAAAAGTAGGACCAGGGACTGTCAAGTGCTGTCATAATAATCCTGAGACCATTGATCTTCGATAAATCCCACACAAACAGTATCATTTTTCTTAGTTATACATTTTGCTATCCAAGGTACACAAAGAATCTTAAGTACTTGATCTCTTCCTGGATAGCACGGTGACCGACTTGCCATTCATTGAGTTTATATTATATGCCTGACATCTTTTTTTTTTTTTAACTTTGTTTACTGGATAAAAATACAGTAAAGCATAGACATTGTTTCGTTTTGTAGAGGAAACCAAGACCCAGAGTTCCAAACTTGGTAAATCTTACAGTGGGCGGGATGTAGGCTGTCGGACCGGCTCTCCCTGTGCTGGTCTGCCGTGTGAGAAACGTGCCCAAGCTTCAGGGGAAGCAAAGGATTCTTTACAAAGGAGAGTATTTCTGAAAGCTGTTCTAGATCAGAAACAGTGACAACCTGGACTTTAAAATGATGAAGTCATGTGATAAAAATCCACCCTTCCAGCGTCTCTGTTATATGCATATTATACACTTAGCAGATACAGTTCTCTTAATATTTTCTCTTATATATTGTTTCTACCCTGTTTTTTAAAAAACAAATGTATAATGTAAGCCTCCTATTATGATTCATGTAGGTTGGCAGTGCTATCTGCTCATGCGCTGGGGAATTCAAGGTACATTCTCAGCTGGTAGGTAAAAGAAAGCAGTGCTGCGTGCTGTTTCTTCTGGAATAAGCTATCTCTAGGAAACGTTCCCCAGACAACATTCAGTGGATGGTTTCCATAGCACACTGGTTCTTGCTGAGTAAGTGAATAGCATTCCGGCACCTGGGGAGGCCTCAGCCCGGCCTCACCCCCACTTCTCCAGGAAATGGCAGGCCCAACAGGGAGTGGCCTGATGCTGGCCAGGCACGCATTGTCCAAACACTGTCAGGCAGCCCAGAGGCTGGAGGGCCGTCAGCACTCTGCGCGCTGGCATCGGCCGAGGGTGCCATAAAAGTCACGGTGACGACCTGTGCTGACTTCTTGTCAGGTGATAGACCTTTAAAGCCATGTTAGACCTTTAAATGTTTGCCAAGAACTGAGTTTGATTGGAGTCTTGCCTCACCTGCCAGACTTTTCAAACTTCAGCCCTTAGGGTCACAGTATAAAAACTTAGGACCTTCTTCGAGCAGCAGGCGCCTCCTGCTTACAGATCTCCTGGAAGTCAAGACAGGTTCGAAACTGCCGTGGGTCTAAGCTCAGGGCTGCAGGAGTGCAGGGGCCCCCCGAGGAGACTTTTAATTCCTCCATTAAAACGTGACTTCTGCCCCTGGAGGCAGCGGAGGCTGCACCACTGGGAGCCCATCTGTGCCTCCCTTTCTGCTGGAACCCCAGGCTCCCCAGCAGCACCCCAGAGAGCTCCCCTTCTTGGTGTGGGAAACCACCCTAGAACAAAACCTTTGGGGTACTTCCTAGTGTAAAACTTCTGTCTGGCACCCAAAGGACCCTCTGCATACTGAATTCCTCTCTCCAGAGGTGATACAGGGCAGATTTCCAGGCCGAGGTTCTGCTCTGGAGTCCCCTGAGGAAAGAGGTGTCTTACTTCCCAGATGGCCGCCCTTCAGCAGGTGGGGGGTAAAAGGGAGAAGAAGCAGAAACATTCGCCTGTGTGATCACTGCTTCTTCATTTCTTTATTAATGGAAAAAAACCAAAGGACTCACTATGAAAATGTGTACAATGAAGAAAAACATGAGAAAGTTCACCCCACGGTGCTAACACTTGAAATCCTGGGAGTGAGTGTTCTTACTCTGCCTCTCACTTTTTTTTTTAAAGATTTATTTATTTATGCATACAGGCTGGGGTACAGGCCAGAGGCATGGGGCGGCAAGAGCGTTCACCAGAGACAGAATGGGGAGCAGAACAGGCACATCGACGGAAATACACTGCTGAGGGGAGCAGCAGGCGAGGCAGGAGAGGTCTGCCACGCCATGTGAGAATCTCCCCCTGCCAGGCGTCGAACTCCTGTCACTGCTGACAGCTCTACAACGCAGTGCTTAACCGCTGCGGCACCAGGGAGGCCTGCCTCTTACTTTTTATATCTAGTTGGCATCACATTCTGTATACAGTTTAGTATCCTGTTTTTTGCCCATTTAAGAAACTCTTGGTCAAATAATTTAAATTACCTCAGCACAACACTTTATGTTAAAATTTGACTGGATTAAAAAAAATTCTTAGTATCTTTTACAGGGTCAGCTTAATTAAGATCTCATGTACATGCAATAAATTTCATCACTTTTAGGTGTACAGTTTGTGAGTATTGACACATATGACAATCATTACCATCACTGTGATCAAGTTACACAGCAGCTCTATCCTTCTAGAAGGTTCCTCATGTCCCTTATAGTCAATTCTTCCTCCCCATCCCTAGACCCTGGCAGCCATAAATCTGCTTTCTGTCACTGTGATTTTGCCTTTCCAGAATGTCATGGAATGGAATTATGGAGGAGGTAGACAGCCTTTGGGGGCTGTCATTTAGTATAATGCACCTGAAATCCATCCTTATGGTGGCAGATAGCAGTACTTCCTTCTTAATGACCAGTGGTATCCTGTTTTATGCTTTATCAATGTTTGTTTACCCATTTGCCAGTGGAAGGACTTTTAGGTTGTTACCAGTCTTTAGCAACCAAGAGTCAAACTGCTACAAACATTTGTGTCCTGCATTTTGTAGGAACTAAGTTTTTCCTTTGGGGTAAATACCTCAGAGTGGAATTACTGGGTCGTATGAGAAGTGGCTTGATAAGAAACTGCACTCGTTTTCCAAAGTGGTCATTTTACATTCCCAGCTGCAGGACAGAAGGTTCCACGGGCCCTGCCCTTTTCCAGAACCTGGAATTGTCCAGTTTGTTTGTTCCCAGCTGTTCTGGTTGATGACTGGTTTCACATGAAGAATGGTACTTCATCATGGCTTCAACTTAATTTTCCTAATAACGAATGATGCTTCATGTGATTATTTGCCATCCTAATTTCTTTGTGGCATATCTCATCAAATCTGCCTGTTTTTTTGTTGTTGTTGTTGTTGTTGTTGTTTGGTTTTTTTGCTGGGTTGTTTGGTTTCTTACTGTCTTTTGAGAGTTCTTTCTATATTCTGGACACAAGTCCTTTTGAGTGTTTTGCAAATATGTTCTTCAAGACTCTTCATTCTCTTAACAGTATCATTCAAAAAGATGTTTTAAATTTTAATGAAATCCACTTTATCATTTTTTTTCTTGGGTTATGCCTTTGGTGTCGAACCTAAGAAGCTTTGGCCTGACTCAGGATTCGGTGATTTTTCTCCAGTGTTTCTTCCTACAAGTTTTATAGTGTGAGGTTTTATGTTAGGTAGACGATCATCTCACATTAACCTCTACATATGGTAGAGCTGTGAGCTGATCTCCGTCATAGCGGGAAGCAGACAGCCTTAAGATTCTCTTTAAAAACTTGCTCCTGAATCGTTCTTTGCACTCCAGTAAACTGGGCTGTGAAAATGAGCTCCCTGGAAAACCCACTACAGCTCCTTATCCAGTAGCTTTGAGACTGGTCCCTCACCATCTACGGTGTTCCTTTCTGGACTGTGCCATAAGGAACAGTGACCTTTCCAGCTACCTCCCGCTCGCTGGGTCTCCCTTAGGTGGCTCCTGAAGTTCTGGGTCCTCAACATACATCATTCTCGCTCAGCAGCTGCAGCTCTTAGGCGCAAGAGGCGTCTCTGCCTGCAGGCTGCCACGCCCCGGGGAAGAATCGTGTCCACATTGGGCCGCCTCCTGGACACTGAGGCACTGCTCTGCACCTGGAGCCTGGGCGGGTCACGGTGCTCTACGGCAGCATAAAGTCTTATTCAGTCCACTTAATACAACAGATGAGTCTTGTGAGTTGTTCAAGGTTATGGCTAGTGAGCGGGTCAAGCAGATGACCCGCTACTACAGCCCCGTTAGTACAGCAGCCCCTCTCCTCTGTGTGGTTTGTCTGGGGGGTACAGCATCCCCACTTTTAAAAGTTGATGTCCATTTTAGGCACCATCAAAGACTTCTTGCCGCTTTTAAAGTCTTGGTGTGTTAGTAGCTGGGGTGGGCTTTTCTGCCTTGTCTGCCTTGCCTGACAGCAGTAAGGCCCAGTGCCCAGCCTGCTGTGCCTCCTGTTGTGAACACGCTCTTCCCTGACTAACTCGCCTCCCCTCCTTCCGGATGACAGTGGTTGAGGCCCAGAGCCCCCTGCGCTGCTGTGGAAAGTGGCACGAGTGGAGAGGCCTTCCCACAGGGTCACGGTGCTTGCGTGAAGAGCGGGCTCCTGCCCAGCCAGGAGACCTTGGCAGTGAAGCTGAACTTGGAAAACCCTTGAGCTTTATTTTGAACCTCTTGGGATTTCTGCACCCCCACTGGTCAGCTTCCCTCCGCTGTGTGGCCCCAGCCCAGAGAGTCCTCCTCCAGGTGTCTGCTCACCACCGCACAGGGCACTGCTTGGCGGGGCCTCAGTGCTGCGGGGACCCAGACCGCCCCCCCCCCCCCCGTCACCTCCCTGCTTCTCTGACGTGGTTTTGCATCTGAACATAATTCAGAGAAAATGAACCCGAATGGTTCAAATGGGGATAGTGATACTGCCACACTGGACCCTGGTGAAGGGTAGATGAACTGCAGAGAATGCGGTGCTCAAGCATCACAGTTCAGCTCCTGTAAAGAAAAGAGGTAACCAGGCAGGGCTGGGGGCACTTGATTAGCCTGCCCCCGTGTGTCTGGAGCTTCACCTCTGTTTGCAGGCCCTGCTTTCCATAGACCAGACCCGCCGCGGGCCTCTCCAGGCCCGACTCTGCACTGTGCTAGCCCTTCCCTCCCCGTCCTGGCCTCCTGATCACCTGGTTCTGTGCTTTCCCCCCAGGAAGCATCTCAGACGCTTCTGCCAACCTCTTTGAAGTTCCCGACACGTGGTAACCCAGGCCGGAGGGAACCGTCGCTGGCACTGGGCGGAGCCGCCACACGCGAGGAAGCCATACCGTACTTCACTGGATAGTGTGGCCCGGGAGGGGTTTGCAACCGTGTCTCCTGGGGGAAAAAAATCAGTTTTTATTTTTGTGACTGTGTGTCTTTTTCTCCTTTTTATCAACTGTCTGCCGCCAGCACGGCTATAGGCTGTGGTGACCGTGCCCACCATTACCCAGTCCGTTGTCTGTTGCTCGTGTGACACTTTGTCATGAACTGTTGTCTTCTAGAGTCCACCTGGGGGGGAAGGTCAGCTGTGAGCTGGGCAGAGAGAGGCGACACTCGTGGGCGCTGTGACCACGGGTCTCCGTGTGGACTCTGCCTCCTCCCTTCCGGGCCCTCATCCCCTCTCCTGCTGACTTGGCCGTTTCAGGCGGCAGCCGCAGCCTCCTGTCTCCCCCAAGAGCTGCCTGAAAACATTAAGTTCTCCAGCTTGTTTTACCAGCAGGAAAGCGTCTACTGTGCCACCCCTAAAGGAACGGAGCGTCGCCTGTCCTTGGGGCTCGCTTATTCACGGTCTCCTCTCCTGTGGTGAGCCGCCCTTGGCAGATTGTGCGTGCAGAGCCCGACTCTTTGCGCACGCCCGGCTCACGCTCCGCGCTGGCCTGGCCGCCTCCCTGCCTGGGGGCAGCGTGAGGTCACTACAGCCCCGCTCCGGTGCGGCCTTCTGCGAGAGGCCTTCACAGCAGCGGTGGGACCTGTGGGTCCACTCACTAGATCCGCTCACTAGATCATTGTTAGATATTTAACATTTTTGTATCATGGAACTAAAAAATGAAATCTGTATTTCCAAAAGATGAAAATTAAAGAAATTTTCATAGGATTCTGGTTTTCTCTTTTTAATATGTGAGTGAGACTTGCAATATCTACGTGATGTATTTCCCTCTGACGCACACCCCTAAAAACCTCTGGTAAGCCTCTAAGCCTGGTGTTTATGGGTTTATTTTAATTTTTTACCTCTAAGCCTACTGTACCTGCCTTAGTGAGTCAGTGACCAGGCAGGATTGGGCTGCCCGGTCAGTTCCTTGACAAGTGCACCTTTCCACATGGCGGATCACAGCATGGCGGCTGGTCTTCTCAGGACAGGAGAGGGCAGCCTAGACAGAAGCTACCATTTCTCCGTAAATCTAATCCCAAGAGTGACCTCTCTTCCATCTCTTGCCAGATATTGTTGGTTAGAAGAAAGTACTAGATCCAGCCCACCTTCAAGGGGAGGGAATTATAAAAGGGAGTGAACACTAAGAGAGAAGGATTTGAAAATACCTACCACAACGACCTTTCACAGACTCTTGCAGATAGACACCGCCATGTGACTAAATTCTCTCCAATACAATACAAGCAGAAGTTTTGTGGTGGATTTCTGGGAAGGCTACTAGAAAGGTGAGTAGAAGGTACTTCCTTTTTCTTGTGGTCTGGAACTCCGGCAGCCATCTTGGAGCACTGAGGAAATGGAATCCAGTAATGCCTTCACAGACTATTCTTCCAGCCTTGACTGACTGCTGGGGCAGTCTGAGTGTGTTGTTTTTTTTTTTTAATGTAGTAATTAATTAGCCTTTTATTTTTTAGATTATTTATTTAAGGGGCCTCTCTGGTAACGCAATAGGTTAAGTCCTCAGCTCTTGTATGCATAAATTTATTTATTTATGCATACAAGAACTAGGGTGTAGGCCAGAGGTGTGAGGGGGTAAGAGGGTTCACCAGTGACAGAGTGGGAAGAACAGGCAGATCTAGTGAAATACACTGCTGAGGGGCGCAGCGGGCGAGACAGGAGAGGTCTGCTGCACTGTGTGGGTCAGCTCCCTGGCTAGGGCCTGAACTTGTGCTGCAGTGGCTGCCGATGCCTTCATAGTGCTGAGATTTAAGCCCTTGCACCACCAAGGAGGCCCAGTCTGAGTGTTTTTAAACCACCACATTCAGAACTCTGTTATGCAGAAGTGAACCAGTCTTAAACATTACAGTGTTATCATCTCAGAGAACAAAAGTGAGGTTCAGTGGTACACAAAACTTTTCCAAGGCCAAAAGCAAGTAACTGGGTAAGCCTGGGCTAAACTTCTGGTTTGTTCATTATGAAAGATACCTTCCTTGCAGCGCTGAGAGAGAGATCTGTTTGGAAGAAGGGGCACAGTCCTCTAGAGTTCTTGCCCTGTCTTCTAGGTAATGTTCACCATGTGTAGTGAAATGGGAGACGAAGTGGCATGTGTGAATGTAGGCTGGCAAAACAGTCCCCTTACTGGGGCAAGGAGCAGAGATTGTTGGTTTCACTTGTGTTCCCTGGCTGTCCTGTGGCAACACTCAGCAAGGAAAACTGTGGCCCGGGCAATTATTGGTTTGGGAAACATTCCCAATTTCAGAATGAGATAGGGGAGGCTGGACTGATGAGCAAAAAGCCCAAAGAACAGATGGCTGAGTTTGAAGGCAGGCCACCCAGGCGTTTCAATACTGCCCTCTCAGAGCAGGGAGAGCAGACTAACATGCCCCGAGGCACAAGGCCACCACCTCTGGAGAAGATTCTAGATCATCCACCAGAGTAGGCTGGAAGACTTGGGCGCAGAGGGGCAGCCCCTGACCGGGGAACTGCCCTTCCAGCCCTGGGAGGGGCCAGCAGCAGTCATCCAGGCAGTGAAAGGGTGCTTGGAGCACGGGCCGCTCCCGGCAGGCTCTCCCGGTGGTGCCTCTGGCCTGGACACGAACCCTGTTAATCAACCTGCTGGGTGGATGGAGAAGTCTGTTATCAGCCTACCCACTAGTCAGGTCAAGGTGTGCTTCTGAGGGCCTGAAAAGACGACCTCGGGTCAAGCTAAGCTTGTCTGTGTTACTCTCTGTATTAACCGGCAGGGACTGAATTCTAACAGGCCCTTCACAGACCACAGGGCTCTGCGTGTCCAGCTACTCCCTGTGACAGGGCTCTGATGGTGGCAAGCGACAGAAATGCAAGTTAACATAAGGAAAGGAGGGAGGTGGCCTGTCCCGGTCACTCTCAAGGTCCACATTCCATCCAGCCACACTCCCTCCTGGGCTCATTGTCCCGTTTTCTGAGCCCCCATCTGGAGCATAGGGAAGAAGGGACAGTGTGAAGGGACAGTCCTCGTGGCACAGGATTGGGCTGGATCCAGCCTTGGGCACAAATACATCCAGGACCTAATGCTGCCACCTCCAGGGAGTTCTCAGTGTGCTGGGAAATGACCACCAGCAACCCCAGGTCCTGGCTGAACAGGCCAGAGAACCTTCCCTGCGAAGCGACTGACCCCACCTCGGGCTGGGCAGTGTCTAGCTGGGCAGTGTCTAGACCTCTACCCTGGGCAGGGTCTGGGGTGCATGCCCACTGGTTGTGAATTCACCTGAATTTTGGGATCGGAGACATTCAGCTTAAAGAAATGGGGGGTTCAGAGAAAAGCAACCAGTTTCCACTTCAGTCCCGTTGACATTAAGGTTTTTCTCCACATGTTTGCAAAACCAGGTGCCACAGGGAACCCAGGCTGTTGGGGGTGGGGGAGGCGGGGGGGGGGGGACACTGCTGCTCTGGGCAGGCTTGGGCTCTGCCCTCTTGCTCTCCCTGCATTCTGCTCATACCTTCCAACCTGCTTCTGTTTGCATGGGGCCCTTAACTGCCACCTGCCACGTGCCTGCCATTCTCCCTGCAGGCAGCACCACGCTTGGGGTGAGCTTTCCCTCCTGGTGGGGAAGGAATTCCCTCTCTCCCTTGCCTAAGCCCCCCACAGCTGCTCCTGCCCCCTCCGAAGACAGGAGAGCTGCTGCTAAACCAGGCTGCTAATTCCAGATGACATTTGACCTTTCAACTCCAACCAGCTGAGTGGCAGCTGAGCGTGAAGCACAGTGATGGTTGGCTGCCAAGAGGGGTGGGGAGGAGGTTGTGGAGGGGGTAGCCCCAACCCTTTCTGTGGGCAGAAGGGGCAAGCGGGTCTGACTTGCTTAGCCCCAGTTCTAGTGGCGGAGACACTGGGCACAAGCTCCTTTGTGGATTTTTACCCCGAAACTGCTTGGGCCATGAGGTAAAATGCCCCTCTCTGGAGCAGACGCTCGCGGGGACGCTGCACATTTGCGCCAGTTCCCAGCAACCACGCACGGCCAGGAGTCCGGGCAGGAAAATGGTGGAGTCCCTTGAGGGCCACCCAGTGGACTTTCGGGAGTGGATCCACCGGGATGAGGAAGCTGAGGTCCCGTCCCCTCGCTGCACAGAGGCCGGGGTGGCACCCTGGGAGCAGAGCGAGCCCGGAACGCACGGCCCATCCGGCCGACTTCCGAGCCCCCGGGAGCCTCCCTTGTCCTGTCACAGTGCCATCCGAGTGCCCGCTCTGTCCGCCTGGCCTTTGAAAGGAGGGTGCCCAGACACCGTCTGGAGGGGTCCTGGCCGTGTCAGTATGGGGGTCCACAGTTTCTGCCGGGCTGCATCCCTTCCGCTCTTTCTGAGCCAGGGAACCCATGTGCAAGCAAAGGAGCGAACAAACACGGGGATGGTGGCTGGGCAGATGTGGGGTTGGGCTGTAGGCCTGTTTGGGTTCTGGATGTTTCCACTGGTCCCACTTATGACAGTGAAGGCAGGGCTATACCCTAGAGTTCGCTTAAAATGTTCAGCTCTCTCCTCTCTCTCTCTCTCTCTCTCTCTCTCTCTGTCTCTGTCTCACTCTCAGTCTCTTTCTCTTTCTCTCATGCTCACTCGGACCCAGAGGGGCAGACACCAGGAGCAGAACCTTAGCCTCACTCAGGCTCCTCCTCAAAACAGGGCCATTTGCTTCCAGAATTGAGCTGTTTCTAGACACAAATCAGTCTATTTTTGCCATGGAGCTGGCTGCCCTGTGCCAAGGTTCCTTCCCACAAATAGAACTTCGGGAAGGGCCAACTGGTTTCCTCTGGGCTTTCAGACACCTCTTCACATTTCCTCGGGCCTCCCCTTTCCAGCCCCAACAGGGACTATTCGGAGCCGCCTCTGTTTTGCTGTGATTGCAGGCACCTCTGAGGCTCCCGGGCTGCCTTCCGAGCCTGGCTGTGCCGTGGATGCTGGCCCCCAGCATGCCCCGCCGCCTCCCCCAAAACTGAGCTGCGAATCCCAAACTGTAGGCTCACCCCGAGTGAGCCAGTGAAACAGACAAACCACCAGTGCCCACCCTCAGCTCCCTGCTCAAGACCCCTGCCCTTCTGAGTGCCTCTGGCCCCATCTACTTGAGTAGGATTTGAGGACCCGTTGCACAAAGCATCAGGGGTAAGTGACTCACACCTCAGACCCTCACCTGCCGGGGAATACCCTGGAGCCTAAAATGATCACAGGAGCTGCATCACTGTGGGTGGGGAGGAAGGAAAGACCACCTCGCTGCTGACCAGGCCAGCGCTCTGGGATCCCAGGCCGCTTAGGTTTTTCAGGCTCCGAGGTGAGACAACATGGAAGAAAGCCACTTTGGGCACTCAAGACAGAGCTTTGGAAGGTTCTAGAACAAAAACAACAAACCCAATCGTTTGAAAACCTCCCACGTATGTAAGCCTTCCCGCTTCTCTCAGGCAGTGTGGCTGTGAAGCGCCCAGCTCTGGCAGGCGAACTGGCTCAGGTCTCAGTTCTGCCCCTTCCTGGCGGCGTGACTTTAGGATGCTTCTAAGCTCAAAGCATTCGCGCCCCCTCCCCAGGGAGAGAACAGGATAAGACCGATGAGCTGGCACATAGTCAGCCTCTCAGCATGAATAAGAAGTGTCTCTAAGAGCTGCGCCCTTGACGTGAGCGAGACAGTGGCATTTCCCGTGTGCTGCTGATTATACAGGCTGAGGATTTGAAAGGCAAAGGGGCACCCGCTCTGCAGGCGAAGGAGTGGTGGGGTGATGCTGCCTTGCATTGGCTCCCTGCTGCCCGGATTTGGCCCACCAGCCAGGTGTGCCTTGGCCAGGAACAGCGGCTCCCAGACCCAAGAGCCCGGCATTCACCTGGAGGGCTCATTTCCAGACTGCCAGGCCCCACCCCTGGAGTTTCTGACTCAGCAAGACTGGGGTGAAGTCCAAGAATTTGCATTTCTAACAAGTTCTCAGGTGATGCAGCAGCTGCTGCTGGGAACAGGGAGCTTCAAAGACCGGGCATGTCTCTTCACCCTGGCCCTCCGCGGCCTTCTGTGCTAGTGAAATGATTAGCTGGCGTGGTAGGCGGGGGTTTGGACAATGCTGCCCGGGACTCGAAGTCCTTTGGCAGGAGGGTGAATTGCAAAGCAATTTGGCAATACAGATGGAGAGATTATCAAATCCTTCTGCTCTCTCAGGCTGTCAGCCCCCTCCGGGGAAGCTGTCCCTTAAGAAACCATGTGAGATCTGGACAGGGCTCTCTGGTCACCTGTGGCTTGAGGAGGAGGCTGCAGGTGTGGGGGCTCTCTGCTCCCAGCTGTGTGGGCAGGATGCAAGGGGAGGACTCTGCCCCTGCCCAGGGCACAGACACCCCATGGAGCCACAACATGCACAGAGGAGACTTGGCTTTTGGGGAGACCCCCCCACCAAGTCCCTCCTACCTCTGCGGCTTCTTGTCTCCCTTCCACGTGACCTCCTTCCTAGGGACACGTGGCGTGTTGTCTTGCTGAGGCACATGGGTGTGGCTGTCAGTCATCCTGGGGTTGGCTGGCCAGGTCTGCCTTTGACCATGACCCTCAGGGCAAGTTCCTGAACTTGCCTGGTGGGAACGGGAGTACCTAGGCAGAGCGCCTAGAATAGAGGATGTGCTGACAGACGTGTCTTGCTACGACAGAGAAGACGCAGTGGAGTGGCGAGGAAAGTACTTTTGCAAAGCCAGGATTCAGTATTGGAGGGTCGACTTTAAAATGGAAAGTTCTAGAAAGCAGGGCGATATGATTTCAAGGAGATGCCAGTATTTTCCTAGTGCAAGTGGACAAAGGCAGTGAACTGGGGGAGACCTTCATGCATGTTCACACCCGGCGGGGTACAGCACATGGTGACCCCGGGACCTGGTGACCCCAGAGGAGGGTGGCAGGGCTCTGCTCCGGACTGACTGATGAGCCAGCGAGCCGGTGCCCCTGAGCAGCAGGAGGCAGGATGGGCTCAGCCCTGGACACTGCACCGTCCAGACGCCGGCTGCCTCCGAGGGGTGGTTTCTGCCACCCTGTCATTAATGGGAATTTTCAAGAAACTAAGTAAGTATGAGCAAGTGGAAAAGGGAGACAATGAGGGCTCTGAGGCTCCAGAAGGTGAGGTGCACCTATCACACCTTCCATCAGGACGCTGGGTGCTCGGTGAGTCACCTCCCTCCCGGGCGAAGATGAAGTCAGCCGGGGGCGTGTCAAAACCACACAGACACCCAGAGGAGCCACCGAAGGCTCCCCCTTAGACTCAGTCTCCAAAATCGGGGCAAGAGCCTAAGCGCTGCGTCCTTCTCGTGTCAGCACAGTGCCCCGGATGCTGTTTGAGTTGAAGCCCCTTCAGCAAACGGACGACAACCTACTGGGTAAGACAAGTCCTTCCTGAGTGAAAAGAATGACAGAGCCCCCCAATTCTGGTGCTGAAAATAAGCTGGGCCAGCTGGGCCAGGGCACTGAGGGCAGATGCAGAAAAAGGCTGAGTTTCCTCATCAGCCACTCGCAGCCTCAGTGTTCCTGTGGTTTGGATGCTGCCCTCTGCAGGCCTGCTGGGGTCCGAGACACCCCGTCGGGCTTAGAGCCCCACTGGGGCCCGCCCGCACATCCTCCTGCCCTGGAGGCAGCAGTCAGGCGTCAGTAACCATATTCCATGCTCTCGGAAAGGTGGCAGGAGGTCTTCAGGGCACCCAAGGTGTGAGCATTTCATAATAAGTGTCATCCCCAAATATAAACAAATATTAAACTCTAGCTGGTGACAGGCACCAGAAAGTGTCTGGGAGGAGGAGTTCACCCATCTTCATAATTTATATCCAAAGTTGGGGCCTTCCTGGTGGCACAAGGGATTAAGTCTCAGCACTATGAAGCTATTCAGAGCCACTGCAGCACAAGTTCGATCCCCGGCCAGGGAGCTTCCCACATGGCGCGGCAGACCTCTCCTGCCTCGCCCGCTGCTCCCCCCAGCAGTGTACTTCAGTGGATCCACCTGTTCTGCTCCCCACGCTGCCTCTGGTGAATCCTCTCACCCCCTGCACCGCTGGCCTGCACTCCAGCTTGTATGTATAAATAAGTAAATCTTTTAAAAAAAATTTTTACATCCAAAGCTAAGACTGTCGCTTGAGTGGGTCAGGGGACGACTGAATGATTGTGTAATAAGGCAAATGCAGCTGAATGGTACCTGTCGATGTCGGGGTACAGCCCCTGCACATCTGAAGGTTTGCATCAGAAAACCTTGGAGGGGGATGGTGGATGACTACAGAAGTGGACAGGGCCATAGCACTCGGTCTCCACCCCAATTCCGAAATCAAAAACACAGTTGCAGGGAGACACCCAAGTCGCCGCTTCCTCACCTGCCTCCAGCTTTGGTTACAACACGTAAGCACCCCCCAACCACAACTCCACCCTCAGAACAAGCCCCTAGGGCCTCAGGGTCAAAATGCCAGAAGTGACAGCCATGGGTCTGATGCCCCATGTGTCTGTGGAGGGGCCAACCCCACTGACCTGATGTTAAGTCATTTGCCATCGTTGGGAAAATTGGGGTATGGGCTCTGTGAGGGCTCTGCTGGGCACTTAATTCTGAGTCAGATTCCATGGGGCTGTGCCTAGATCATCTCCCATTGACAGAAGCAGATATGCCAAGGGCTTCGGAAGGAACTTCTGTATCTCCAAGCACAACTACAGCTGGTTGTGCTGGTGTCCCTGGAGTGGTGGCCACTGGGTGTTTGACATCATTTCATTTCATCCAGGAAACCACCCTAAAAGGTGGATTTCTTATCCTAATTTTATGCCGGAAGAAACTCAGAGAGGGTAAGCAAGCTGTCTGAGGACACACAGCAGGAGCTGAGCAGACCCTGCCTGGAGGCCGTGCCTCTCCAGGCCACTCTGGTGAGCAGGGAGAGGGGAGCTGCCTGGTGTGTATGGCTTTCTGGGCTTCAGGGACAATGGAGGGTTCCACTACTTCAGGGCTGGAGGCCTTATCTCTCTCCCTCTCAATTCCCAAGCAGCCCAGGGGGTGTGAGCTGTCCAGGCGGGGTGCTCAGGCTGAGGGGGTGGAGGACTTGGCCGGCTGTGCCTTCCACCAGTTTCTCACTCATTCATTCCCTTAAAAAGAAGTGTCAAGTATATCTGTTTCTCCCTCTTAAGTTTCAGTGACTCAATTGCTGAGGCAGAGCCAGGATCTAGAGCATTTATAGAGTTCCCTATTAAAAAAAAAAAAAATTGCACCAGTTCAACCCAATTTTCTCTCCCCGAGAGGAGTCGAGCTCAGGTTTATGGGACACGAGGTGGTTTTGAGTGAAGGAGCCTTATTTTTCCTTCTGACTTTCCTTTAGCCTTTTTTAGGCCTTTCTTCGTGTCTCAAGAGGCCTAAGGTCCTTGCAGATTCCAGCAACCTGTTCCCCTGGTGCAGCTGGGAGAAAAACCCAGAACGTGCTCCCCGGGCCCCAGAGAATGTATGAGCGTCCCCTGTATTACCACCTCCCCCAGGGTGCAGGGATTGTGTCACCCGTGAAGAAAGTGGACTTCCATTTCACAAGTAATGAAACCCCAGTTTTTCAGTGTGGGCTGAGACCAATTCTTTGCAGGGAGAACCAGTGTTCAGGGGAAGAAAAAAGTTGATAAGTTCCAAGATTTTTTTCTTAGTCTCCTTCAATAATGAGGGAAGATGAAATGTCCCAGTGTCCTCACTCCTTATTTTTATTAGTGAGTGAGGATATGCGAGGACTTAATAAAATATTCATAGGAGTCTCAAGTACATGATTAAAAATCTTCTTTACCAGCCCTGTGAGTTTGGGGAAAGCAGCGAATCTTTAAAATCAGTGTGTGTGGCGGGGGAGGGGCGTACATGGTGCTGTCCTGGCTTTCCTGTGGTGCTAACATACTTTTAGAAATTTAACATTCTGGCCTGAAGTTGCAGAAGCTTTTTGGGGTCCTGCCTGTCGAAGGTGGGGGACCCTACGAAGGCGAATCCCATGAGCACCTAACAAGATGTTCAACTTGAACCAGAGGCTGGGTTTAGAAAGTTGTTGCCACAAAATGGAGCATGGGGAGTTTAAATACCCTCTCTTGGTCTTCTTAGAAGGGGGATCAGACTGAGCAGAGCTGTGTGTGTGTGTGTGTGTGTGTGTGTGCATGTATCATGCGTGCACGGGAGCCAGTGTGTGCAGGGGTTGCCTGTGTGCACATGCATGCATGGGCATTGCATGTGTGCAGGTGTGTGCATGCATGCGTGTGCTTAGAGTCAGAGAAGTGTTAAGGAGAAGTTCATATTTTATCCTGATAAGAAGCAGGAGCATTTACTAAGCAGCTGGGGGCTGGGTCCGGGTTCAGCTTGAGGCTCGGGGATGAGTAATTGATAGCATTTAGCTGAGGGACAGAGTCCCGGAAGGTACTCGGGTGATTGTTTTTCTTTACGCTGCGCTCTGCCATTATAGTCTCTATTAGGAATTTGATATGCTCAAAGGATACGGTGAGCTGCCTGTTTTCTAACAACGGGCCTCTTTCAGCACATCGTCCACAGGAAATGTGTGGGTGACCTGGTATTGGTATTTAGCTGGTGGCAACGCCCCACACGCACCTTTGCAGACCTCGGGGGTGACCTTGTGACCCCAGGGTTAGTGCTGCATGCACACGGCATGTCAGTGTGGGGTCCAGTGCACACCTGGATTCATTTGGGATAGTTTCCCCTCTCGCCCCGTCACGGCGTACGCCACTGCGCCATCCCTCACCGCCAGCTCCCGCCCTGAGACTCACCTTTCCTCGAGCAGGGGCCGCTCCTTCTCCCAGGCTCACCCACGTAGCCCCACGCAGGCCAAGGCAGTGGACGCAGGGTGAGAGTTTCAGGACTCAGAGCCCAGCCCCCACCTTACCTTCGGCATGACGCCCAAAATCCGTGTCCCCCAAACCAGTGAGTGCAATCTTATTTAGGAAAGAGGGATCTTTGCAAATGCCGTCAAGCTGAGAGGAGGGGCTGGATTAGGGCGGGCCCTAAATCCAGTGACGGGTCTTAAGAAGAAGAGGGGAGTGTGGACACAGATCCAGCAGGCGGAAAGGTCACGTGGTGAAGGAGGCAGAGGGGGAGGATGCAGCCGCAAGCCAAGGACGCCCTGCACAGCCACAAACATGGGAAACTCTGATCTTCAGAGGGAGCACGGCCCTGCCCACACCTTGATTTTGGACTTGGAGCCTCCGGGACCGTGAGAGAATAGGTTTCTGTTGTCTGAAGCCATCCAGTTGGTGACACTTTGTTCCAGCAGCCCGAGGACTCTGAGACAGGGCCTTCCTGAACCAACACATTTCTGTTCCCACCCTGTGGCCTTTGGATGGAAAGCTGGCCCCCTTCCAGGAGGAGAAGAAGTTCTCAGCTGATGAAAGCCTTTAGCAGAAAAGGCCACATTATATTTGCAGCTGGGGCCACTTCAAAGGGACGGCCCCTCCCCAGCCCAAAGCCCAGCATCTCGCTCCCTGGGGACAGTGTAGCCCGCCTGGCCCTCACTCTCCTGGGAGTCCTCCAGC
This sequence comes from Scalopus aquaticus, assembly GCA_004024925.1. Classification (NCBI taxonomy): domain Eukaryota; kingdom Metazoa; phylum Chordata; class Mammalia; order Eulipotyphla; family Talpidae; genus Scalopus; species Scalopus aquaticus. Next base: position 24,835 of record PVIJ01009074.1, on the reverse strand, counting down.
CGCTTCAAGCTCACCACAGACCCAAGACCCAGAGAGGGTGCTGAGCCAGTGGCCTTGGGGGAGCTAGGCGTGGGTGACCAGCTGGTCCCTGTGTACCTGGGACTGTCCAGTTTTAGCTCTGGGAGCTCTGCATCCCAGGAATCCCTTATTCCTGAGCAAGCCAGGAGGGCTACCTCCAACCCCTCATTAGGACTGGGGTTGATTTTTGCTCCCTGACTGCAGGAGGAACAGGCACAAACCCTTGGCTTGGCTTGGCTTACTCTATATGCCCAGAGGCACTTTTAAGCCTTTAGTTTGTTCCAAGTGTGCTATTTGCTGTGCTAACACTTTATGAATCCTCTAGCCCTGGAATCACATCTGTGAGGGAGGGTGCAATTGCACCCACTTTGTAATCTGAGGCTCCAGGAGAGGGTAAACTGGGCCTGGAGATGGTGGTTCCCGCACCCGCTGCCTGAGCATGGCTGGGAGACTCCCTCAGTATGTGCTCTCTCCTCTTGATGGTGTCACCTCAGTGCGGACTACCAGTAATCACGAGAAGCTGGGAGTAGCATAGGACTATCCTCCCCTAGAGCCAGGAGGAACCAGCCCAGCCACACCCTGACTCTGGCCTTCCAATACACTTCTGATGTTGTCAGCCACCAAGATTGTGGTCATTTGTTACAGTGGCTGCTGAAACTAATCCGAACATAGACAAACACTGATCAACTCATCACACAAGCCCCGGGGGTGTGACATGGGAGCTGGGGGGTGCCTGGGCTGGGGAAGAAGTCCCGAAGGAGTTAACTGCGGGGGCAGGAAGAGCATTTAAGGCCAAGGGAGCAGCATGGGCAAAGGTCCTGGGGTGGGAGGTGCTGTCTATAAAATCAAAGGGAGTCATACCCCAAAGCTTTCAGGCCACGTGGGTCTCTCTGGTGTGTGGTCTTAGCCACAGAGGGCTTTAAAAAGCCACGGGACTGGACAGGGGTCACTGCTCCTGGCAGCAGCAGCCATTTGGCGCCTGTGGTTTCAACTCCACCCGTTTCACATGTTTCCATGACCAGACTGGCCCCCGAAGGGACTCTGTCTGCCAGGCTCGGACCTGCCCTAGCCTCGGCCAGCGTCCTCAGACCTGATGAGCTGTGCCAGGACCGGACCAGAGGGGCCAGGGTGTGTCAGCACAAGGGAGAGCGGGCTCTCCACCGACCCCAGGACAGCTCCCTGGCGTGGCTGGGTGACAGCGTGGCCTTGCCTTTCCCAGGGCAGAACCTTCCCCACAGGAGGTGGGGGTCGTAGGTCCTCGGTGCTGGCAGCCGCAAGGAGGTCACAGGGTGATTCTGGACCCTCCGGGAAGCCAGCTGCATGGGACACGCCACGTCCCTGTCTTTTTACCCAGCAATAAATCCAGCGAAATTATCCTCCTCGACTCCTCATCTGTAGGCAGGCTCGTAACTACGCCTGCTGGGTAATGTAACTGTCTTGTCGCCACCATCAGACAGAAATACATGCTGTCCTGGAACTGACATTCCAGCCCCAGGGTCGTTGTCTGGTTTTGCACAGACTGTAAACTGGGAATGGTTTTTGCATTTTTAAATGGTTGAAAATAGTAAAAAAAAAAAAAAAAAAAAGAATAACATTTCACGACAGGCGAACACTATGTGAAATTCCAGCTTCAGCGTCCACCAGTGAAGTTTCATTGCTTCTCAGATGGTCTCTGGCTGCCTTCGAGCAGAGCAGTGGAGCCCCAGAAGCAGAGGCCGGGTCTGCAGGGCCTCAGCTGCCGGCGCTCAGGTGCTTTGCAGGGGAAGGGCGGGGCTGGCGGGGCTTGCAGGTGACCGCGCGGGCTCGGGCCGGGCATCAACACACCTGGATGCTCGCGAGACCGTCCAACCTCCTGACCCTGAACGTGCGTTTTGCCAAGAGGCCCAGGGCTGCTGTGCTCGCTCAGATGCAAGCTGAGCTCCCGAGGGGAGGCGTGCCGTGAACGCCTCCCCAAAGCTTATCTACCGCGGAGGCTGAAGCACGGTGCCCAGGGGAGGGCCGTGTGCTAACTCCAGAACCCAGGATGCTGATGGACGGTCAAAGGAGCGGCCGGGGGGTGCTGAAGGCCCTGGAGACGAGGGTGCACTGCTGGCTCCCCGGGGCCCGGGACACGGTCACGTGGTCTCACTGGGCCATGGGAGGGCCCGAAAGAAAAGGCCGTGACCGTGGAAGCCGAGGCCGGAGGGAGACGCCTTGAAGATGGCGGACGGCGGGCGGCTTCTAGAAGGCGGAAGCAGCAAGGAAGCGGCTTCTACCGCGGCCCCCGGCAGGTGATTCGCGACTTGCGGCCCCCGGAGCGGTAAGAGAGCGCGGCGTGCGCCTTTCAGCCGCGGGGTGCTGGTGACTGCTGTGGCCGAGGGAGCGAACGCGCGGCCGTGGCGCGTGTGCTTCGTGTTGCCCTGGGCGTCGCGGGGGAGGGCGGCGCGGCCAGACGCCCGCCGAGCCGGGCCCAGCAGGCTCTAGAGACCGGGGAGGGAGATGGTGGTGTCCTCCAGGCGGCCGCGTGGCCTGTGGGGAACGACGCGTGTGAGGCGGCTCGGAATGCGCCGCCTGGCTGTTGACCCGGCCCTCGGGCCCCGGTCGGCCGGGCGGTCGTCCATGGCGACCCGGCCTAACTCTGCCCAGGCCTCCCAGGCAGAGGGCGGGTGTGGGGCGCCCAAACGGAGCGTGGAACTGCATGTCTACCCTGGGGGCCCTCCCAGAGGTCAGATTCCGCGGCCACCACCTGGGGAGTCCCTGGCTTGGATTGCTGTCGCCCTGGCCTCTCCGAGCTGCCACCCTCCAGGGCCACCTTGCCCGGAGCTGCTGCGGACTGTGGGCTTCTGCCTCCCAGGGTGGGGATTTAAGGTGACTCTATGAGGAGGGACAGGCAGTGCCAAACTGGGGAAGGATTCAGGGCTCACGGCTCCAGGGTCTTTCACGGTCCGACGCCCAGCTGGACTGGGTCCAGTTGGGGACCAGGCCTAGCTGGGCCTCCCCTGCGGGCTGCGCTGCCCTGGGCCTGGGCTGGGCTCCCTGACGGTCTGTTCGGCTGGGTGGAGCCGCATGTCTCTGCAGGGGGTACTTTAGAGGTGAACCACGGTGTGATTCAACATCATGGGTGCCCAGCAATTAGTGACTGGGCCAGTGACTGACTGGTGCAAATAAGGAGGGAGCGCTGCGTGGAGCTGGTTGACCAGGTGTTCCCCCAGAATCTGGGGGTGACTGAAGTGGCCCCAAAGCTCTTGAGGACTGGAAGCAGCATTCCTGAGCACCTACTGTGTGTCGGTCCCTCCACACTGCCCGGGGCACGCCCCGTCCCCTGTTTGTTGGGGCCACCAGACTCAGAGAGATTAATGCTGGTCCCAGGTCGGCCCAGCAGGTGAGGCAGGTGTGAGGCAGGTGGTGGGGTGCCCAATTAAGCACTTAGGGTATTCAGCAGGAAGTAAGTTTTTGCTTTTTTTTTTTTTTTTGGTTTTGCTTTCTCCCCAACATTTTAGTAAGAAATAAGGCAAACATACAGTAACATTGATATGTTCATATTTCACTAAACTTGATTTATCATCTTTCTAGTCACTGATCTTATTTATTTTTTCTAAGATATATTTATTTAAGCTGGGGTACAGGCCAGAGGCATGGGGTCGCGAGAGGGTTCACCAGAAACACAGTGGGGAGCAGAACAGGCAGATCGACGGAAACACACTGCTGAGGGGAGCAGCGGGTGAGGCAGGAGAGGTCTGCTGCGCCATGTGGGAATCTCCCCGGCCAGGCGGCAAACTTGCGTCGATGCTGACAGCTGCACAGTGCAGCGCTTAACCACTGCGCCACCAGGGAGGCCCTGACCTTATTTTAGTTCTCGCTTTGCACTATGAGAATTTTCAACATGTACAAACAGGGAGACAAAAAACTCCAAAATGCCCATCTTTCACATCACCATGTTTTACCTCTCACATCCTCTATCTTCCCTGTCCCTGGTTATTTTTCTGGAGGATTTCATGCCAATCCTAAATGCTGTGTCGTTTTCTGATCAACTTCCCTGGAGAAGGTTTGCACTCTCTTTGGTTATCCCAGGCCTCTGGGCTCCCAGCACCTGAGAGGCTAAGCCCATTGGCCTAGATCGAGCGTGGACTAAGAAAAATGGAGATGGCAAGGCTGACTGGTCAGTCTGGGGCCTGCCCACCCTGGGCGCTGCTTCCTCTTCTCTCCAGCAAGGCCAGCTCCTCTTCCTACATAGGCGATGGAGCCAACTGCTGGTTATATCGGGAGGTGTGGGGGGCTTCTCACTTCCGCTCTGCTCGGCTACTGTGGCAGGGACCCAAGACACCTCGTGGGTGACATCGGGTCTCACTAGGTCTCAGTATTATTAGCAAGGCATCCCGATAGGTGAAACTCACATATCATTAAACCAGCCACTTGGAAGTGAACAATAAGTGAGCAATTCAGTGACGTCACTTCCCACTCTCTCCCCCTCGCCCCCATCTGCTTTCTGTCTCTGGACTCATTCATCTGGTGTTGGCAGTAACTGGAGTCAAGCGGCCAGCGTCCCCTGTGACTCGTGTGATTTCACTTCACATGTGTTCGAGGTTCATCACGTCATAGCCCGTAGCAGTATCCATTCCCCGCATGCATATTTTACATATCTCTCTGCACCAATGATCTTCCAGGGGGATCCCAGATGGGGTTGCTGGGGTGTCGAGGTGCATCCGCCTGCCTTCCCAAACGCCCGTGTCATTTCCCAGCCCTTGGGCTGATCTTGGCAGTGAGCAATAGCAGCTCACTGTTTTAATCCATCTTTTCTCATTACCAGCATGGCTGAGCCCCATTGGGAAGCGTTACTCTGTAATTGTGGAACCCTAGGGCCTGTGATTGAGTAATAAAGGAGAAGAGAGAAGCTGTGATTTGGGAACCTGCCGGACACCCTGAAATCTCACTGAGTGGGCAATATTTAGGCTGACCAAAGGTCCTGGGTCGCCCAGGACTGTCCTGGTCTTAGCACTGAAATCTCCCTGTTTTAGGAAACTCCTCAGTCCCACACAAATGGTGGCAGGGTGGGGTGGGGCTGGTCACCCCAACAACTTCCTGCTGCCCCTAAACTTGGGCTGAGGGGCTGAGGGAGGGAGGTGGCACTGAGCGGGAGCCCCTTTTGCCGGAGGAGCTGGTCCAGATGAGTGCTGCCCTCCCTGGGCCCTCTAGTGCAGACATTCCACACCCAGACCAGCCTGCCAAAGGCCTGTGCCCGCCTGACCTGGCAGCTGAGACAGAGTCTGGGATCAGGGGCTCCCACCCCGCGCCTGCCTTCATGGGGTTTCCAGGAGACAGCCAGCCTGGCTTCTGGTGCCTCCCTGCAGCCCCACTTGTGCTTGAGAAGCCCCTACCTCTGGGACCCCTTCCGTGAGCAAAGCTGACATCCCCCGGGGGAGGGCTGCTCCATGCTCAGGGCTGGGCTGGGCTGGCTCCCGCTGGAGGGGGCTCCGGGTGACAGCAGAGGAGGGGCGGTGTGAGCGCCTCACTTCTGGTTGTCCAGTCCAGGGGCATCTCGCCGCACAGCCCTTGGAGACAGGCTCCAGAAGAGGACTGGAATGGTCTGGGTAAGAGGGGAATGTGAGCTGTTTGCCACCAACACAAAAGCCTCAAGTCTGCAGGCCCTAAGGAGAGGGGGGCGGGGGAACCAGACTGAGCGGGCAGGTGGAACATGGGACAGCGCAGCCCTGGCTGAGCTGCCCGCTTACAGGTCCACCCCCGGTGGGCACCTTTCAGACAAGGAGCGGGTCTGATCCTCCACTGCGCTGCGCCTGGCACTCACTGGGCCTGGCACGTTGCGGCTGCTCAGCAAATCTGCCCTGGGTGGGTGGCTGGAAGAACACCCTGACACCCCGGGCTAGGCACCTCCGCTCCCTGGGTGCTTTCCTTTTTGCAGGATGGACCAGGAAACCCCTAGTCTGCCATCCTCAGCTGACCCCTCCCGTTCAGCCTCTGGTGGCCCTGAAGCGGTTTGTGGCCACAGCCTTGCCCTTTAGGGGAAGCCAGGTGCCTGGCCCTGGGTGCTGGTGCCGTGTGGGGGCACCAGGACCAGCCCAGCGCTCCCGAGAAAGATCTTCCCCCAGAGAGCCGGCTGATGGTGGGGGTCCCTAGCCTAAGCCCTTCGTCTGCTCCCCAAGTCCTGAGCTGGGCCCCACCCCACCCCGGCAGACCCCCACCTACTATGCCCCCTCCCCCCCAGCCCCAGCCTCTGGGGTCTCAGGGCTTTGGCAGTGCTGTTCCTCCACCTGGAGTTCCTCCTCCTCTCTTCTTTCAGAGTTTTCAGTTGGGCCCAGATGTTGGCTCCTCCAGACCTTTCCTCACAGCCCCAGAGTAGACGCCCACCTGTTACTCCCCATCCAGGCACCCTGTTCTTTTTCCTCACGGGATTGCGCCAAGTGCATACTTCATGGGTTCGTTTCTTTGGGACATGCTGGGTCTGTCTTGTTCCTTCCTGTATCTTTCTGTTTGGCACAGATGGATGCTCACTAAGTGTTTGTTGAATGAATACATGAGGTGGGAGGACATTCCCAACCTTTGCTCCCCTGTTCCCTCCCCATGTATTTCGACATCCTGACTTCAGGCTTCTTTTGTGGCGGGCGCTGCACTAAGCCTCCTACACAGCAGCCCTGTGAGGGAGGTGCCCCTTGTTCCCATGCTTCACAGATGAGACCGTTGAGGTTCAGAGAAGTGAGGAGATACGCCTCGGGTCACACAGGGTGCAGTGGGGAGCAGGACTGTCTGAAGTTGCTCCAAACCTGATGTCCGTGCTCTGGACCTCTTCCCAGCCATCCTGAGCTAGGGTCCTCTCCTGGCCCCAGCCCTGTCGAAATCAGAGACTGCCAAGGGGCACCTATGCAGTGGCCTGGGGCGGGGGGCACGCCTCCCAGGCTCTGGTTTGTGTTCATCTTTCCTTCCTGCCTCCCCAGTTTAGTTCCATTGGTCAGCCTAGGACCTATGGTTTCCACGTGTTTTCTGTACCTGGAGCTTCTCGACTGCTTGGCACCAAGATCCAGAGCTCAGTATCAGCTAGGTTCTGATTTCCTGGGATCTTCAGCTGATATTGAATGATTTCATTGGCGGAGAAAAGCCCAGTTGCGGGTCAGAGATCTCCTGCCCTCCCTACCCTCAGGTTGGGAAGAAGCACAAAGTATCAGTGGTGCCTCCTATTCTCAGGTCACCCTGACAGCAGGCAAGGAAAGGAAAGTTCAGAGAAGCTGAGTGACTTGCCCAGGGTCACACAACAAGTGAGTGTCAGGGCAGTTTGTACTCGACACCCAAGCACTTCCTCCCAGATGTCCTTGCAGTGTCCAGATGCCTGTCCAGGACAACAGGCCCTCAGGACCCAGACCTGTCCCGCAGAGAACTCAAAGTCAAGAAAAATGCCAGATGAGTGCAAACAGGATCAAAGCCACGCCGGCCAGCATGAGACAATGTGTATTTTTAGATGGGGAGTGAGTCAGCCCTGGGTGATTCACAGGCCTGGCCACCACAGGCAGGCAGGGGATCTGCTGCCCCAGGGGACAGGAAGGCAGAGGGGTGAGGGCCCCGCCGGGTGGGGTCCCTCCATTTTCTCCATTGTTCTGTTAGGGCTGGCTACTTACTGTCTGACTTGTCAGGCAGATGAGTTTGAATAAGTGCTTGAAAACAGCTTACGTTAACAGAACTGGTCAATTATATTAGACACGCTTCCATCACCTTATAACCACGTACACGGCCTGGGTGTTGTGCCGGGTGTCCTCAACAGAACCCACAAAGCCCTGACCTCCTGCAATGTCCTAAGCAGGCATCGGCATGCTCTCTCTATGAAGCCCAGACAGTAAATATCTCTATAAAGGGGTAGATGGTGAATACCGCAACCCCTGTGGGCTATACCATTTCCGTCTCAGCTACTCAGTGCTATTGTGATAGCATAAAACCGACCAATATGTAAATGAGTGGGTGAAGCTGTGTACCAATAAAACTTTATTTATAAAAAACAGGAAGTGGGTCAGATTTGGTCTGGGGGCCATAGTTTACTGACTCCTGTTCTTGGTGATTCCTTCACCTACCCCCGAACCCTCTCTTTGCCCTTTACCTGTGACTAATAGATACCCTTTCCATGACACTCTGGAAACTGTGCCCTCCCAGGTGGCTTGCTAGTTCAGTGAGTAAAAATGGCTACAGTGTTCTTTCTACTTTCTTTTGTTTTTTAAAGATTTATTTATTTATGTATACAAGAGCTGGGTGTAGGCCAGAGGTGTGGGGAGAGGGTATGTGTGTGAGAGGATTCACCAGAGACAGAGTGGGGAGCAGAACAGGCAGATCTACTGAAATACACTGCTGAGGGGAGCAGCGGGAGACGGGAGAGGTCTGCTGTGCCCTGTGGGAAGCTCCCTGGCCGGGGATCAAACTCATGCTGCAGTGACTGCGGTTAGCTTCATAGTGCTGAGACCTAACCCCTTGCACCACCAGGGAGGCCTCTACAGCGTTCTACTTTCAATGAAAAAGTGTTCTGCTTGGACTGGGAACTTCCTGGGGGAAGACCACACCTCTCCGGTCCAAGCCAGGGCTTGGGGACATGAATGGGACGGCACAAAAACTTGCACGGTGAAGACGCCGGACACCATGCCCGGCTCTACCTTCTTCACTTCAGTTAGAAACTGACAAAATAAAGGGGAGTAGCTTATGACAGATTAGGGCCCCTTCTGGCCTTTTCTCTAAGGTGTCTGGACAGCCCCAGTGTCTCCCCCAACCAGCGTCCATAGACGAGAATCCAGCAGAGAGGGGTGAGGCTCAGTGCCCTGCCCCTGCCTGGTCTGGCTCCTGTGGGCACAGTGCTGAGCCTCAGCCTCAGCATCCTCAGCGAGCAGCAGGCGCCTCCCTCCCTGAGCTTGCTTGGCGGCTCATTCCAGTCACTGCCAGCTCAGCGTCTATAATCCAAGGCAAGCTGTCCCTAGTGTGCTCTGGATGCTCTACTTCTACAGATGGCTGATGGGGACGCAGGGCATGGGAGGGCTGGCTTGAGGTCACAGCCGGCCAGGGCAGAGCAGGCTCCAGCTCCTGCCTCTCTGTGCCTCCCTGAGCCCTGGGTCACCCTCAGCCCTCTGCGTGTCGGTGACTTGGTGGCTGGTCATTCACAAGCGTCCCTTTGCCGGCACCTCCTTCTCCAGCAAGCAGCTGCCTCTTCCCTCAGAACCCACCCCACCCTTCAGCAGTCAGAGGACAAGACTCCCCACCACCTCAAAGGTGCTTCCGGAGGGAGCCGGGAGCTGGGCAGTGTGGCAGAACCATCAAGAGGAAGCCCAACCCCCAACGGATCCAGATTCCAGGCTTCTCGGGAAAGGCTGCAGAACTGGCACCCACAGACCTCGCTGGAATCCCAAGTCTGAACACAGCTAGCTGGTGACCTCGGATTAGAGATTGAACTCTTCCAAGCCATGTTTTCTCATTTACACAGTGGGAATGGTCAGTTACACACACACACACACACACACACACACACACACACACTTCTCATTATTCAGAGTAGTGATATTGGGTTGTCAGAAAAATCATGACATATTTTTTCATCGAAAAACAGAAAAAATGCGGGCCTCCCCGGTGGCACAGCGGTTAAGCGCTGCGCAGTGGAGCTGCCGGCAGCGGCGATGCGAGTTCGACACCCGGCTGGGGAGAATCCCACATGGTGCAGCAGACCTCTCCTGCCTCACCCGCTGCTCCCCTCAGCAGTGCGTTTCTGATCTGCCTGTTCTGCTCCCCACCCTGTCTCTGGTGAACCCTCTCGCCGCCCCACGCCTCTGGCCTGTGCCCCAGCTTGTATGTATAAGTAAAAAATAAATCTTAAAAAAAAAAAGAAAAACAGAAAAAACGCGTCATGACTTTTCTGACAACCCAATCTTTTGAAAAAGTTACTACAAATACAGAATTAGCAAATCCTGAGCCATTGCTCTTCGGGGAAATACAGGGCTGTGTTCCTGTGAGCCTCTCGTCACACAGTATTTTCATCAACCAACTGATGCGGTTTCATGTGTGTTTCTGTTTAAGACACATTATCACTTTATTTAACATGTGTCTTTGAACTCACAGCCAACAGCCCTGGAACTCGTGCCGGAAGAAGTTTATCTAACATGCCTTTTCTCTGTAAGCACATCTCAGCCTTCGTGACCTCAAGAGCACCAGGCAGCACATCAGCTCCACAGCTGGGGCCACTCTAAACTTGAAATCACCAACCAAAAGCACAAGCTAATGAAAGAACATGGCACTAAGTAGACCACGAGCGGGGTGCTGGTTGAGCAGGAGAGCTGGAACGCGAGACGGAAGAGCACGACCTCTTCAACCCCACCTGGGGACGTGCCCATGGAGAGCGCGAACTGGCCCCATTCTGCACACACCCGTCGGTGCTCACAGAAGCACCATGAGTATTGGTTTGGGGGTTACAAGTAAATTCTAGTAGGTGACTACAAGTATAAACCTGATAGTAAAAATTGTGTGGCTAGGGCCTCCGTATCCTGGTGTTGCAGGGGTTAAAGTCTCAGTGCCATGAAGCTGTCACCAGCCACTGTGGCCTGAGTTCGGGCCCTGGCCAGGGAGCTTCCCACAGGGCACAGCAGACCTCTCCTGTCTCCCTGCTGCTCCCCTCAGCAGTGTACTTCAGTCAATCTGCCTGTTCTGTTCGCACTGTCTCTGGTAAACCCTCTTACCCCCACACCCCAGTTCTTGTATGCATAAATTTTTAAAAAAATTGTGTGCATAGATGAATGGATAGATTAGATAGATGCATAGATGGATAGAGGGATAGGTAGGTAGGTAGGTAGAGAGAGAGAAAGACAGACAGATAGGTGATAGATCTAGGCATCTAGATATAGATATATCGCTACACAGGAGAGAGATGCCCCTCGTAGAAAGAGGCCTGTCTCAGTAACCCTGCCGCTTGGCCAGATGCAGCCTGCAGGAAGGTGGCCTGCTCTCTCTGCAGCTAAAATCCTGTAACATTGAGAACCTGCTTTGTGCCAGTCTGGGCCAAGTCTCCACAGGTCTTGTCTCAATGAGTCCTCACTATGGCCCTGTGAGTTTGGTGCTATTGTTATTTCCAGGTTATAAAAAGGCACAGAGAGGTTAAGTAACTGCCCGTGCTCACACAGCAAGCAAGAAGATGCAAATCTGAGCCACAGGACCCGGTGCTTACCTTCCTACTCCCACCAGGTCCAGTATTGTGTGGCAATCATAGTGGCTGGTGTGGACCCAGGAGGCCAAGTACACCGTGCAAAGGAGGAGGAACACATCAGTTATCATCACCAAGGCAATGACAGAATTTCAGTATCCCTGCTAGCTGGCCCATATTCAGAGGTTCCCAGTTGCCCCAGTCTATGGAAATATATTTTCCAGCTGCCTTTGAGACCACAGTCCTATCACGGGAGTTCGTGCCTTGCACTGGGTGTTTTTTTGATTCTTTGCATCTCTTTTCATTCTACCATCTTTCCCTGCATGATATGGGCTTTTAGAAGAAACTAGGTCTTTATCTTATAGATGACCTCAAATTCTGTATTTGTCTCATTTTGTCCGCAGTCCCTTCCTATAAGCTGGAAGTTAAGCCTGGATTCTGGTGCAACCCTTTAGGCCAGAAGGCCCCATGCATGATGACACTCGGCACAGCCTGGGGGCACAGACGCTGCAGGCCGTGCTCCTGTGGTGCTGATTTGTTCATTTAGGCGCTGCCTGCGTGGGTTTTCCACGGCCACCTCTGCACCGGGGAACCCGTGGGGCGATATCACAGCCCTGGGGGGTGTCCTGACCCCGAGTGGCCTCGCACGCAGCCCATCTGCGGCTGGATCCTCGTCATTCACGTGGTTATGATCTGCAGCGTCCCCGGAACAGTGAGCCTTGGCAGCCCGAGGAACTGTGGGGCAGGGCTCCCGAGAGCTTCCGGTCACACCATTTTTGTCCCCCAGTCAGTACCTCGCCGTGCTACGTGGTGGCCCCGGGCAGTTTATTTCACACACGTTGCCGATTCATCAACACCGAACTCGCAGCCCACGGCACTGTCACTCCTGCCTGAGCGAGGCTGGGCCCACACACGTGCTTCCTCCGCAAGGCACAGCCCAGCTCTTGTGCTCACGGACACCGGCTGGCCCCTGGCGGGGGGCAGGGGAGGCAGATGGCAGGTGTGTCCGTGGCTGCCGGCGCCTCGGTGCTCCTTGGCCTTTTCAGCAGGCAGAGCTAGGAAAAGACTCCTGACACCGTGGCTGAGCGCTGACGAATTTCTACACGTCTGCCTGTCGATGTTCCCGATTCACACCTCACCTACCAAAAAGACCTTTTTGATCACGGTAAAATAGAACATACAGCTCGCCATTGCAAGCATTTGTCAGCAGACATTTCAGTGGCGTGAAGCAGCTTCTGCCTCTCAGGCAGCCATCAGCACACGCCTCTCCAGCGCCCCCTAAGCAATAGCCTCTTCTCGCCTCCCCCAGCTCCTGGCCACCACCTCCCCCATCCCCAGCTTTCTGTTTATCAATCCGACCACTTTGGGGACCTCATCAAAGTGGAATCGCAGAATCTGGCTTCTGTCCCTCAGCATCGTGGCCTCAAGCTCCATCCATTTTGGGCAGGGGTCAGAACTTTGTTCCTCGTTAGGGCAGAACGACATTCTGTTGCGTGTTTCTGCCACATTTCATCTGTCCCTTTTTTTGTTGGTGGCACTTTGAAGGATTTCCGCCTTTGGGGTGCTGTGCGCGGTGCGGCTGTGGACACAGCCGTCGGGTGCCGGCGGGAGCCCGGGGCTCCTTGCTCGTGTGCCTGGGTAGCGTCCCTGGAAGACGGCTGCCCTCCTGCCAATTGCTCATCTGCTGATGGGCCTCTGGGGTGTTTCCATGGCTCGTCTCCCATGAACAGCACTGCCCAGTGCCTTGCTGTGCCAGTTCTCGTGTGTGGACATAGATTTTCTGTTATCTTGGGTGTGGACCCGGGAAAGGAATGGCTGGGCCGCAGGTCTATGTTGAGCTGCTGAGGAATTGCCAGGCTGTGCCTCATTGTACCTGGTCTACACGCTCACTTTCCTGTTAGGGCTTTTTTAATAAAGAGAAAAGAAAAAGCAGCGGCCTCCTCTCCAGCTCTGAAGCCTCATGGCTCTTTCGGGCCTGTTTGTCCCCAGTGTCACCTTCTTGGCCTGCTCCTATGTCAGGAGATCAGAATAAGAGGTGATGAGGTTTCCAGAAAGTTCCATGTCCATCATTTTAATCCTTGCCAGTCTCCCAGGCAGGCCCTATTGCTGACAGGGCCATTTTATGGGGTCAGAAGCTCAAGGCTCTGAGAGGTGACAAGACCGGATGGACATCACACAGCTACACAGTGGCCTGGCTGGGATCTGAAGCCAGAGTCGTGTCTGTAGCCATCCGTCTACACTGCCTGTGCCTCTTTCCTTGTGCTGTGCTGGCGGGCACTGAGGCTCGTGCCACCCTGCCTGCTGGTATTTTGTGGCTAGAGGGCTTCCCTTCTGCTTGGGGACACTGGGGGTGGAGGTTTTATGCTGAGGTCAGGAGGCTTCCTCCCCTGGACCCCAGTGGAGAGAGAAAGTAGGTGAGAGGGGCCTGCTGCCGCAGCCCTATCCCCACTCAGTGCCCTTCACCTCACTGGCACCTCTGTGGGTTCATGTTGCCCAAGCTGTCTGGCTGATTAGCCAGGGCTGCATCCCCAGGGGCACTGAGATGAGCTGATTACCCAAACAGTGCCCCTTCCCTCCCTTGGCATGCTGCCTACTCCCCCATGGGGTCTGTCCTGGGGGAATGGAGACAGGGGACACAGCCACACTCCCTAACATGCTTTATGGATGAGGAAGAACTGGAAGGCTGCTGGGGTCTCCCATGCAGGCAGGGGCCACCCAGGGGGGCTGCAGAGACTGTCTGGGCCCTGGGAGACTTTCTTTTCACAGCTTTGCTGAGGTCTATTTAATATCCCACCTATTGGCTCTTCAAGTGTCGGTTCTGAGTTTTAGTAAATTCGCAGAGTTGGGCACCCATCGTCATGATCTAATTTTATAACTTGGTACCATGTAGACCCCAGCTCCAGGCCATCGTTGATCTGCTTCACACAGGTGCAGATCTGCCTGTTCTGCTCGCTTTATGTAAATGAGTCATACAGCCTCCGATCTCTTTCACATAGCCTGTTTTTGAGGTCCGTCTGCACATGCGGTAGCAGGTAGCATACTTCACTCCTTTTGATGACCTAGTAATATTCCACGGTACCAGTGACCACATCTTCTGTAGCCATTCATCCGGTCATGAATATCGGGGTCGCTTCCAGTCTAAGGGGATGTGGAAAGGGCGCTATAAACAGCCGGAAGTCTTTGGGTGGGCGTACATTTTCATTTCTCTTGGGTATTACCGAAGTGTGGAATTGCTGGGACATGGGGTGATTCTCTGATTAGCTTTTTGAAGAAATGTCAAAGTGTCTTCCAGGCACTCTCAGGCCCTGGCTTCTTGAGCCCAGCACCCCAGGGCTCTGACAGCTGCTCGCTCTGGTTTGATTTGCAGCCCCCTGTGGCCACTGAGGCTGAGCCTCTCTCTGCTGCTTGTTCACCACTTTCTCTTGGAGAAATGGCTGTTCGTTGACTTTGCTCAATTTTGTTTGTTGTTGGGTCACAGGTCATCTTTATTGATTTTGCTCAATTTTGTTTGTTGTTGGGTCACAGGTCATCTTTATTGAGTTATCAGCACTTTCGTGTACTGAATCCAAGTGTCGGGAGGGGCATCTAATGTCTTGGTTTCCAGAAACATGCTGGAGGCCCAGGTGCTGGAGGGGTTTGACCTGGTATTTACAGGCAGGCCCCACACAGTGACATTTTGTGGCAGTGACGGTATACACAGTGGGGCCCCCACATTGCCATGGCCTAGCTGTGCCAGCAATGGCCTGATCCATTGTGTGACTTGCAGCTCTCTTTTTTTCTTTAAGATTTATTTATTTATGCATACAAGCTGGGGTGTAGACCAGAGGTGTGTGTGTGGGGGTGTGTGTGTGTGAGAGGATTCACCAGAGACAGAGTGGGGAGCAGAACAGGCAGATCTATCACTGCTGAGGGGAACAGCGGGGAGATAGGAGAGGTCTGCTGTGCCATGTGGGACTCTCCCTGGCCGGGGATCGAACTTGTGCTGCAGTGGCTCTGGATAACTTCACAGTGCTGCACTTAACCCGTTGAGCCACCAGGGGTGCCCCCCCGACCTGCATCTCTTGATGGTGCCACTTTCCCTTGTGCTTGATTGAATCTCATGTCCTGTTCACGGCCCCTGCGTGTACAAAGTCCACTGCCAATGCTGCCAATAAGAGGCCATGCTTAACGACTGACCTGGAAGTGCGGTAATTAAGGACCACTGCTCGCCAGTCAGGCAAGTCCTGTTCCACCATCACCACTACCCTGACCAGCAAGACGAGCGATGGACATTGCTCAAGGTGCTGCTTCTCGGAAGGAAGGGGACTAACAAAGGCTCAGAAGGGCCGCATCAGCTGTGATGGAGACTGGCTTCTAATGACCTGGATGGAAGAGCGGACATACAGGCCTGCCCCTCCCAGCACCGCGATGGCTGAGACCAAGGAAACACCTCGCGCAGCTGACCTGGGCCCCGCTGTGAGCGACGCCTGTTCGTCTCTGTCGTCGGTCTCTGGCTGCTGTGATCAGGCCAGCAGTGGCCGAGGGGGGAAAGGAGCTCGCTGAGCCCCAGGTGCTGCAGCTTCGGCAGAGGTGGTCTGGGCAGTCCCGGGGACAGAGCCCCTCCCCCTGGGAGCTCAGGGGTGCTCTCCACCAGGTGAGGCCCTGAGGGCGAGGGGTGGCACAGGCAGCTGGAAACCACTGCCTGTCTGGGAGCTGCTGCTGCTGCTTCAGGATTCTTTGAGGCCAGAGGGAGCAGGACCTGTGGACGCGGGCAGAGGCGGAGCCAGCAGGCTCCTCTTCATCTGAGGCCAAGGGCGGACCCGGCCATAGAGCTTGGCGTTAGCCACGCTTAGATTTTCTTTCTCTTTTTTTTTGAAATGGAAATGTTTTGAAATCAGAATCAAAATACAACCCGGATTTCTGATTTGCTTCAGCAGAGGAAAACTCTGGCCACCCTGCACCCACATTCCACATGACAAGTACAACTAGAGCCGAGTGACAGCTGCTCAGTGTTGGGGGCCTTTGACTACTCAGTGTCCACAGTCTCCACCGCTCCCTATTGTCTCACACACCAGCCTCCTTTACTCCCTGGCCCCCAGCCTGAGGGCATGTGAGACTTTTCAGGGGCAATAGGAACCATTGAGGATGGACCATTGAGGCTCAAGTGAGGATTTAGAGGGGACAGGGTGAGCCAGGAGCCGAGGGCATCATGGTCACCCCACCCCTGCGTGCCGATAGGTCTTGACCTGGTCCCATGGGATGGAAGGAAGGTGCACACCAGCCTCTGGCCTAGACTGAACTTGCTGCGTTTCCCATGATGACACCTCATGGCTTTGTCTCCTTTTCCCAGACTCTCTGTCCCCTGCCCTCACCCCCGACTCATGACACCCTCCCAGCTGACCTTTCATCCCGCTAGCAGCCTCTTCATGTCTGGGTCAGACTCCCCATAAATGGCTCCATAAAGCAGCTGGAAGGTTGTCATAGCGAGTAATTGAAGGCCTTCCACCCCACCCTGGGCACCCTTGCTGGGAGCCTTCATTCCTGGATGTGTGGGCGGCGGGGCGCCTGGGCTGGCCCCCAGGGCACGGCTATCCTCGAGTCCGCCCCCGTCTGCCAGCGCCCGCTCCCTGGTCACAGCCGCTGACCCATGTTCGGGGTGACTCAGCACCCCGTGCCCACGGCGTCTGTGGAAACAAGGCCCCTCCATGCTGGGCAGCAGGAGCCTGAGGGCCCACGCCGGGCGCTCCCCGCCAGCACCTGCCCAGTGCGGCGGCGGGGGGCACGGGGAGCCCGGAGGTTCGGGCTCAGGATGGAGGTGTCAGGTCCGAGTTGCTAGCTGCCCTCCGGGGACACACCTCCTTGCTGCGCCTGGCGCGTGGCCCCTGCGTCCTCTGTGAGGAAGGGACGGCGGGGAGGGCCTGGCTGGGAAACTTGGCGGGGTCCAAGGCCCCATCCCGAGGCCTGCCGCCGGAGCCCTTCCGTCACCCCTGCTTCTCCGTGGCAGGTGATGTTGAGAGGTGCAGGCACCCTGATGAGCTGGGATGGGGGCGCTCTTCCCGCCCCCAGCCCCCCTTCCCAGGCAGGACTGCCTGACCCTTGAGGGAAGGGGCTGGGCCCTTCTCGGCGCTGTCTCTCCAGCCCCCAGCGAGCTGGTAGCGGGTCTTGGAGCATATCCCACCCCCCTCCCCCCAGTGTGGGCGTCCATGATAAACATACTTGGAGGACTGAGATCATCAGCAGGGCCTGGACCTTGGTGCTTTACCTGCGGGTTTAGACAAAGCTCCTCAGCCTCGTGCCTCTGTGACCCTGGGCAAGTTCTCAGCCTCCCTGAGCCTTAGTTCTCATCTGGCAAATGGGGGTGCCATGCATCAGAGGGTCCTCAGTGCGGCCTGGCACTCAGTCAGCTCACCTGACCTTCACAGCAGCCCTCTGCGATTCGTGCTGTGACTCAACCCCCTTTCTAGTTGAGGAAACGGAGTTGCAGAGCAAGAAGTGACTTTCTCCTTTGTCGAGTCGTCATTTAAAAATCTGGAATAATTTTGCCATGCCTAATGATGCCGCGGAGGGGCTCGGCCAGGGTGGACTGGCGCGGCTGTGCCCTAGGCAGCCCACCCCACCCGGGGGGCCACAAGCCCCCGTCCCCCTGCTTTCCCTTGGCAGCCAGCTCCTCCCCCAGTCTCCAGACTCCAGGCTCACCCCAGGAAGTTCTGTCAGGCTCCTACCTCTTCTTGGGACTCTTCCCTACCCAGTTTCCAGAAGCTTCTCTCTGGGAGAGCAGCCCGGGACCTCTTTGCGCCCCACCCTGCAGATGGCAGACAAACGTGCAACCTGGCAGGGCCGATTCCGCCCCGCGGCTCGGGGTTCTTTATTTGCTTTGAGGCGCAAGTACACACACAGCTGCCGGGAAGACTCCCGGGCGCGGGGTGTGAGTCAGGATTCTCGGAGCACGCGCGCCTGCGAGCGTCGTCTGGGCATCCGGAAGCCCCCCCAGCCGTACCAGCCTTTCTCCTGACGGAAAATTTCAAAAACGCACCGAAGTCAAGGGGGCCGGCGGTGACGTCGGGGTCCCCTCCCCTCGGCATCTTCATCCGCAAGGTTTTGCAGTCTCGTTTTATCACCTCCTGAGAGTTCCCGTGCCTGCTTTCCCCCATCTGGTTGGAGTATCTGAAAGAAATTGCAGACAGCGCGCCATGTGTCATTAAAACAAAAAACAAAACCACAACCTTTAATGTCGAGATAGTTAGAGTTGAGGTGATAGGACAGCGCCGCCGCGGGATCCCTCAGCTGGTCTCTGCAAGGTCACGCCCCCGCCTATCACGCTTCGCTAGCAAAGCCCCGAGTGGACGCTGGCGGAGGGTACGGAGAGGTCTGTGCCAATTTCTCTCCTGTGTCGGGTCCCTTGCCACCACTGTGGTGAAGACCAGAACTCCTCTGTCACCACAAAGCTGTCCCCACGTCCAGTCTGGCAGCGTGTAGCAACGGGGACATGTTGAGGAAAGGCGTGGGTAGGCGATCTTGTTCTGTGACTATCCTAGAGGTCATCATACCTACTGGTGCCACCCCCGAGGGCTGGGCTCCGGGGCAGCCCGTGGGGACCAACACCCTGACCCACTCAGAAAGGCAGCGCCCTGTGGCCCCCCAGAGCAGTTTGAGAAGGTTTTATAAATAAATCCATAGAGTGTATACCTGTGCCTGTAGAGACTGCCTTTTTCCGTGCAGCATAATACTCCTGAGACATAGCAGAGATGTTTTGTGTTATCAGCAGTTCATTCCTTTTTATGGCTGCGTCGTGATCCCTGTATTTCCACATCTGCTTAATCATGAACCTCTTGAGGGGCATCTGGGCTGTTTCCAGTTTGGGGCTATTATGAATAAAGCTGCTACAAGATTCCATTTCTCTGGGTAAATGTCCACCCAAGAGTGGAAGTAACTCGTAAAGTTTATATTCAGTGTTTAGGAAACAGACAAGCCCTCTCCTCCACAGTGCCATCCAGCCTGATGGCTGGAAAGCTGACCGGGCCTTATCTGTTGGGGGTCTGGCCCCAGCTTCTGAAGAGCCTGTGCCCACTTCCCACCTATTGGCTGTGGACTGTGTATCAGGTGCTGTCCTAGCTGCTTCTCCCACTGGGATGTCAAGTCCCCACTTTACAGAAGAGGAAGCAAAGACTCAGAGAGCTGAGCAACTGGCCCCAGGCCACAAGCAAGCAGGAGTCAGGATTCAAACCCAGCTCCAGAGGAGCCCCGGGGGGTTGATACCATGAATATCTTGGGGGCAGTGAGCAAAACAGGGGAGCTGGGGAAGAAGAGATGGGGAACCTGGCCTGCCAGGGGCCTGACTTCTGTCTGCCAGCTGGGCTCCTCCAGTGCCGGCCTCCTGGTCTTTGCACCGACCTCTCCTCCTTCCACCTCAGTTGGAGTTGTTGGTTTGTGCTAGCTGGGTCCCCCTGCCTTCTCTGACACCCTCCGGTGTGGACTCCCCATCCAGGCTCATCTGCACCCTGGAACTGTCACTCCTCCTCCATGGGCGAGAGAAGCCCCGGGTGATGCACAGAACCCGCTGTGCAGTGTGGGCTGCCCCCCAGCAGGCTCGCAGCCTCTGCCCTCCTGGCTGTGCTTTGGTGTCACAAGGTGGTGTTGGCGGTGAGGGGGGTACAAGTGACCATTTACGGGCCTCGCGGTTGGGGCCTGAGTATCTGACGGGTAGGAGCACCCTCTGGACCGGTCTGTTGGCACTGGTTTGGAGACACGCATCCCGAGGCTGCCCAGCTGACAAGTGCCCAGACCCACATCCTTCCAACATCAAAACCTGGGCTCTTCTGGCTGAGGCCAGCAGAGCTGGTCAGAGGCCCATGCTGTTGAAGGCGCCTTGTCTTTCACGCCTGAGATGGGCGACCTGGGGCTCTGAAAGTCTAGATGCAGCACAGGCTGCCCGTCTGCCTGGCCGTGGGTCCTTGCTGGAGGGGCCCATGGGAAAAGTCACACCCTCTCCAGGTTGCAGTGCTGCGCTGATCTCCAGCTGGCCACTCCCTACCCCACACCTTGGCTTTCTAGCTGCGTGTGCCCAGGTAGGTGACTTGGGTTCTCTGGACCACTGTCTCCTCCGTGCAGGGAAACAAGCTTTCCCCTCCTGGGCAGGCCTAGCCATCAATGGATTCCTAACCTGAAAGCCCCAGAGGTCAGGAGGTCAGCAGGAGGATGAGTGGGTGGCAGGTGAGGCCCCTGGCCCTGTTCCCAGCATGCTTTTTGAGCCCAGGTAAGTCACTTCCGCCCTGAAGCTCAGTTTCCTTTTAGCAAACATGGTATTACAAAGGATTTGCTGAGTTGACTCCAGGATCCTTTCATCCTCGATGCGTCCATCCATCTGCCTGTCCATTCTTTGTTGACCCACCTCCCCACCTATCTATCCTTCGATCCAGCTAGCTGGCTCTGTTTTTCCATTCATCATTCATCCCCTAGTCTCTTTACCCACACGCCCATTTATATGTCTGTCCACTCACCCATGACCCGTCCATTCATCTGTCCACGCATCTACCTGCCCCACGCGCAGCCAGCAGCCAGCCCTTCCGCAGGTTTGACTGACTGCAGGTGATGAGCCGGGCTGGGCTGGGCACAGCCTTCCCCAGGGGAGGTGCGAGGCAGGTGTTGAGCCGATGGGGGCTGTTTACTTCACTCCCTCCTGGGACCCTGCCCAAGTCAGGCACCAGCTTGCCCCTGGAGTCCCTCCCTGTCCTGGGCTGCCTGGTCTTGTTAGGGGGGAGGTGGCCCTCGCCTCTACTTGGGAAACTGTCCTTGACAGTCTGCTCCGGAGCGTCACCTCTCCGCTGTCTGGGAGCAACCAGGGGTGGCTGCGCACTCCGGAGCACGGGCTCCCCGCCTCTGCCAAGGACACCACCCCGCGCCTTTCTAGGGACGTGAGCTGAGTCACCGGTGCTGACGCAGCCAGCTCTGTCTCGTACCTCACGCCTTTGGTTTCCAGACAAAATTCCAAGTGTCCGCCCTGCCCGGCTGGGCCCCGAGCCTCTAGCAGCCCTGCTAGTCCGTGACTTAGCAAGTCCCCATCGCAGGGAGGGGCCCTCACCGGGCCCCACTGCCGTCCCAGCTGGAGGTCAGGGACTGGGCTCCCAGCGGCCACTTCAAGGTTTGAAAATTTGGGGTCCAACTTTAAAGAGGGGCCATTTCACACAGTAGCATGGAGACAGGAGGGTCAGTGAGCCCTGCACCCCAAAACCAGCTTGTGAGAAGCAGGACCACCTGTTCAGACATGGTGTGAGCTCCTGGCGCCCTGCTCCCTGCTGGAGAAGCGTGGAGAGTGGCAGGGCTGAGCTGGCAAAGGCCCGGCAAGAAGGCACAGTTGCAGCCTCTTTGGGGCTCTTGCTTTCTGGGTGACCTCGATGTGACAGTGTCATAGGGTTGTGGGGCGTGCGACAGCTTCATGTCAGCTAGAGGCCTGAGCACTCTTCGTGGGGGGGGGGGTTCCTGACAGAGAGTGCGCTCTCCTGCCCCGCAGCCCGAACAACCCCATCCTGGGCCGGGGAGGAAGATGAGCCTCAGAGCGAGGCGAGTCACACCCCCCAACCCAGGCTCAGGGGTCTGGGTCTTGGGGGGTGGGGCTGAACTTCCTTCGGTGGGATATGGGCTCAGAGCAAGGCACATGACTTAGGGGAGCTCAGCAAATGGCCCTGGGGGCCCCATATCGAGTATCACCATGACTGGCAAAGCTGGGCACATGGGATGACCGTAACCCCGACAACTTGGGTGAAGTTTTGATGCTGGTGGGATCCCGGCAGAGATAGTAAAATTTGAAGACCTAATGGAAACCGGACTGTTATCACATGCTTTGTCTTGGGCCCATATCAGACTTATCTGATAAATAGCCAACATGTCCCCACTTCGGGGTCCCACAGATAAATCAAACCACAGTTTTTACTCAGGATAAACACTGCCTGGGAGCCCAGGGAAGGCTTCCTAGAGTAGGCGACTCTTCAGTGGGAGCCTTGAAGGATGCAGTCCGGATTGAGCCAGAAGAAGCCCAAAGGAGGAAGGTGCAAAGGGAGACGGCACTGAGGCTCCATGGTTCCCAGCCTGTGGGGCGGGGCACTGAGCTGAACTGGCACGGAGGCTGAGGCCAGGAGGGAGCTCAGGCTGGTTCAGTAAGTGTTCACTGCATCAAAATGGTCTGTGCGGGAGCTCTGGGAAGCAGAGTTAGAAATTTACCCTGATGGCAACGGGGCGCAGTGAAAGGGCTTTAATACAAGAGAAGGGTGTGTTTCATAGAGCCCTCAGCTGGTGGCCAGTGGCAGATGAAGGTGAGGATGTCCTCTCTGGGGGCTGGGGACGCAGAGGCAGGGCCTCTGGCAATGGGATGCTCGGGATCGTGCCCGCG
This sequence comes from Scalopus aquaticus, assembly GCA_004024925.1. Taxonomy (NCBI): domain Eukaryota; kingdom Metazoa; phylum Chordata; class Mammalia; order Eulipotyphla; family Talpidae; genus Scalopus; species Scalopus aquaticus. Next base: position 2,315 of record PVIJ01009074.1, on the reverse strand, counting down.
AGCCTCTCTCCCCCAGTACCACAAGGAGAGGTCCCCAGATCGCTGGACTTACCAGTGTGCCTGATGTAGGGGGCAGAGAAGGGTTTAGATCTGAAGGATAGAGGGGAGAGTGGGGACACTCAGAAGGGCGGCACAGCATGTGCTAAGTCCCTGTGGCAGCAGAGGCAGAGAAGGGGCTGAAAGGAGACTCACGTGCTTGGACAGGGAGCAAGGTCTGAGATGAGACTGGGGACCGTGGGGAGACCCCGAAGTGCTTTATGTGATGATCTGAAGTGGTCACTGCTGCAGAAGGTGCATTGTCAGGTCAGTCAGGAGCTGGTGCAAGTGTCCAGACGAGAGGCCAACTCCTGTGTCGTTCACAGCCAGAAGAAATGCTGAAGTGCGTAGACGCATCGGTTCTCTCGGGCTGCCATACTTACTGCTACAAGCTGGGTGACTTAAGACAATGGAAATGGGTTCCCTCAGAGCTTTAGGGCTAGAAGTCTGGAATCAAGTGGCAGCACAGCCCTGCCCCTCTGAAGGCTGGAGGTGAAAATCCTGTGCCACCTCTCCTAGCTTGGTGTTCTCCACCATCCTTGGCGTGTTAGGTTTATGGCTGCCTCCCTCCCGACCTCTGCCTCCCTCCCGACATGGCCTTCTTTCCTGTGTGTGTCTGTCTGTTCTGAGGACCCAGTGATTGGCTTGGGCCCAACCTAATTCCATCAGACCCCATCTTGACTTGATGACATCAGCAAAGACCCTATTTCACAGGTGCCTGGGGTTAGGACTTCGACGTATCTTTTTGGGGCTCACGACTCAGTCCTCAGCACTGTAGGATCCTGATTTTGTTTAAACAGACAGAAGGTCACATTCTGTTTCTTGATCTGGATGCTCGGTGTGTGGAAGATTCTGCTTTGAAAATTCGTTGAGCTGTTTGCTCGTGATCCACGCGCTTTCTGCACGTTACAGTTCAGTGAGCATGTTACCGCGTCTTCACAGGCTGAACACAGAGATTGGCAGCTGCTATGCCAGGAAATTAATGGAGCCTTCCCCTGGGTGGTTGGTTTATGGATTAATTTAATTTTCTCCCCCATATGTTGCAAATTTTCTGCCATAAGCATGCATTAATTTGATCAAATAATACATGCATATCATAAAAGAAGAAATGGAGCTGAACCCTCACTCGCCAATCCTTCCCTGTCCCCAAAGCTATTACAACAGGAGGTGGAGGTTAGAGTGGGAATCTGGCCGCCCCATAGACTCCTTTCCAAATAAACATTCCGAGCCCCATTACCCACCCCTTTCAAATGTCCTGCTAATGATTTGTGGCCCCAATTATCCGAACAGACTTTCTGTGGAGCGTGGGGCTTGGCTGTTACCTCACCTGTGTCCTCTTCCGGAGCCTGGAGGACGAGAGTAATAATAGAAATGACCTCATGGGTGGTGCAGAGGCTTAACTGGGAGAATGCACGTGAAGCCTTTGCACCAGCACTGGCTGTCACCAACACCCCCTTGATTAGAAAATGCCCAGAGGACGTGGCAGGCGTCTCAGCGTCCTAGTTTAATGCTTCAGCTGCTTGGGGAAAGTCCAGCCGGTGCTACCTCACCCACTCCACGTTGTCCCTGGGGGAAGGACAGGAGTGGCTGGGGCTTCCCTCTCTCTGGCATGTTCCGCTTACTTTTAACACATCTTGTGGCTCTCGCCCTGCCCCTCACCTGTTGTGGGTGTGTCGTCGTGTGGTTTAAGGCCATGTGCTGCTAGGTCGGGTCAATTAGCAGGAGAAGATTAGAGGGAGCAGGTGGGGGTGAGGTGGTGAGCGGGAGGTGGGAGAGGAGGAGCCAGTCAGAGAGCACAGGTGCTCTTCCGATCTCAGGCCCCGCCTCTGGCCTGGCCCCGCCCCCTGGAGCCTTCCTTCCCAGGGCTCTGCTCCCCTCGGGTGCCCCAGGACTTTGGAATTCGGGCTGTGCCTGCTTTAGAACCTGGTTGGTCTCCCTTGGCAATATCTGTCCAAATTACAAATGCAGAAACCCTCTGTCCCAGCTGGGCTGCTGCCAGCAGTCATCCTGCAGATAAACTGCAACTTGTGGGGCATTATTTATGTACAAGGTTATTCTCTGCAACATTGTTTGCAAAAGGAAAGATTGAAAACACAATCCCCCATGAGTGGGGGCCAATGAAGGAAACTGGCCCCGAGTAAATGATGGAATACAGTGTCCAGGGTGGGGAGGATCTGTCTCTCTTCGGTGGGGAAAGCCAAGTTCAACACAGTGTATAGTTTCTCACTCCGGATACAGAAGGCTGGACTAGCTGAACGAGTAAATGCGGCTTGTGGGGG
>PVIJ01009073.1:0-69291 GCA_004024925.1 Scalopus aquaticus | reverse complement strand
CCGCTGAGTGTCTCTCTCCCACCTGGCCTCCCTATAGTCCTGTTATAAGTGAAACCATTCGATATTTTTCTTTTTCTTTCTGGCTTATTTCACTGAGTATGATTCCCTCTAATTCCATCCATGTTGCGGCAAATTGCATGTGTTTATCTTCTTTCCATGCTGAATAGTACTCCATTGTGTATATGTACCACATCTTCTTAATCCAATCATCTATTTTTGGGCATCCGGGTTGTTTCCATATCTTAGCTATTGTGACTAATGCTGCAATAAACATAAGGGTGCATGTATGTTTTTAGATTAATGTTTTTGTGTCCTTTGGGTAGATTCTCAGAAGTGGTATTACTGGGTCATATGGAAGCTCCATTTTTAGCAATTTGAGGAAGCACCATACAGCTTTCCATAGTGGTTGGACCAGTTACACATGCAATTCTCAGCAACATGGATGGAGCTAGAAGGGATCATGCTCAGCGAAATAACCAGAAAGAGAAAAATATCAAATGGTTTCACTTAGAACAGTAATGTAGGAGAATTAAATAAGAAAGAGACATTCAGAAAGGAAGGGGGAGGGAAAGGGCTCAAAATGGGGGAGAAAAAACACAAGAGACTATGGTGATGGTTCACAGGTGAATTGGTGGTGGGTAATCTAGTGGGAATACACAATAATGTAAAAGATATGAATAAAAATTTTAAAATGAAAAAAGTTAGATATATATCTTTATAGACATTATACACACACACAAATATATATGCACACACAATGTATTTGGAGAACATAGGTTGAGAAGGCAAGGAATTAGCTCTCCTTTCTTATTTATTCAAAGGAGTGCGTGTATCACAGCAATGCCACAAAATTCAGACATCATCCTAATATTAATGCAAGTCACAAAAAGTACAATTTTGAAAATAGAGTGAACAGATTGTTATTTCTATTTCTCTAACTGAAGAATCACTTGGACTAATTTAGGACAGGATGGCAAACACTTCTGATTCTAAATACCAACACTTCAAGGAGCTGAAGGAAAGGAAATAAAGCTAAATGTCCTAAAAGTAATGGGACAACAGGGAAAACACACTGTCAAGAATGGTTCTGATCATTCTCCTCAGAACCTAAAGATTCAAGGAGCTTTTATCAGCTTATAGAAATAAGTGGTTTCAGAAAAAAGCAAAGCATCAACTTCCTATGAGTCAATATATTTAAGGCAATATAATGTTTTCCAAAGTGTGGTCTGCAGACTACCTGCACCATAATCATTGAGCATGCTTATAAAAAAGACATATCTCTAAATCAGAATCTCTGGAAAGAAGCCCAGGAATCTCCCCTTTAACATATGTCCTATGAGATCTTTAAGCAGTCCTAAAAGACTGAAATAAATTCAAGGTAAATAAGAAATAGTAGGGTTCTAGAAAATACCACATACACATATACTTCTTTGAATTTTTAGAGCAGAAAGAAACATTCTCCCCCTTCTCCACATCACTTTAATTCCTCCCTCTCCCATCAAAAATCATATAATTTCTTTCCAGTGGGTTTTAAGTCACTGCTTTCATTTCCATTCCTTCTGTCCTAGACCAAGTCCTTGTCATCTCAAAATTAGGTTACTTTTTCCGTTACAGTCTTCTCTTTTAATTCATTCTGTATATTAGATTAATGTTTATAAAACCCTATTTTGACCATATCTTTCCTTTCAATAACACTTAAATGGTTACAAAATAAAGTTCACAATGCTTAAACTGTCAAAGTCTGCCATAATATGACCCCTATGCTTACATTTCCAGGCTTGTTTCTCATTTCTCTCCCATACTAACCAATCCTCCACAGTGGCCAAGCTAGATTGATGAGTTCCTGTGTGCGTCAAAAGCTATTAGATGATCACCAAGTAGATTTTCCTTATTGAGCACAGCTGAAACACATTTCCCAGCCTCCTCTGTTCTTCAGAGTATGTAACTAACCATATAACTGAGTCCTAGCCAACAGAATGTAAACAGAAGTGATAAATTCTGCTTCTAGGTCAAAATTTTAATAATCAGATATATTCTTCTACACTGTGCCCCTCTGCCTCATAAGGGCTAGTTGAGTCACAAAATAGCCTGGACTCCTGAACCACTCTGCAACCAGGACCAATCAGTCCATAACTTGGACTGCTACATGAAAAACAAAGTTCTATTGTATTTGAGACTTCAGGCATTTTGGGAAATAAATGCAATGATTCACATATCCCAGAAAGGAAGAATTCACAAAATACAATGATTATCTAAGGAGAGTAAGGAAAAGAGGGGAATGAAAGATGGTAGAAAAAAAATGAAGCAAAAAGAACAGAACTCTTAAGCTCTGAACTTCAGAGGGGGTGAGTGTTCATGCTACTTGTTACTACAACATGGTCTACCCTTATTAGTACAATGTTTAAACATACCTTGTTAATTCCTACATATGGCCTTCTGCTCATAGATTCCTCCCAGCTGGCAAGTTCTTCCTTATATATCAATCTCAATTCAAATTCCTTTCCTCCTTCATTTCTTCAACCACTCAAGTTCATAGATCTTGCCCTCTTTGAACATGCATAGTAAACATGGTGCTATACCACTTCTCACACATTTAGCCCATAAAATCTTGATTTTTTTTTACTTTATTATGTAAAAAAATAAAACCCTTTCCCCCATTCATATTCATATTAAAAACTGTCTTTATGGCAAAAATTGTTCATTAAAGATCTGAATATTTCTCCGGGGGATTTTTTTTAATCTAAGTGTGCATTCATGCTTAATAAAGTTAAACAGACCTAAGTGAGTCACTTGGGGAAAAATAACAGAAAATATCCTCCAAGAAATTGCTGTAAATCATTTCTAGAACAAGGCAGGAGAAACATAAAAATATGTGTCCAGCAAGAACAAGGGAATCCTGGGGGGTAGTCCATGCAGATCAAGCATGTATCAGTCATGAGTCAAAAATGCCAAGGACAGCTTATGACACTGCCACCTTCTCACCATTTCATCCCCCACCCAACCTTGGCTAAGGAGAACGTGATATTGGAACTATTTTGGCACGTCTGCGGAAACTTTTCCCCTCTCAAGTCCCAATTGCCTTGAAGTCTCTGCTTACTGTCAGAGATTTGCAGACTTATAGGGATTTTTGTTTGTTTTGGTTTTTTATCTTTTTGCTTCTTGTATTTTCATCATGATACGAAATTAAGAAGCTTAATGAAAAAATAAAATGTGTATATGATATAAGATACATTTGTAATAAATCATACACACAAATATATAATATACATATGCCTCTAAAAGGAAGCCAAGTTTGATCTGAATTTCTCAGTCCCAACCAAACCAGTCTTTCCTTAGCCTAGGAGAATGCAAGGGATTTCCCCAAAACTAATAAATACTAAGGGTTCTCTGTGCCTGCAGCATTAGCCCCAAGTTCCAAAAATAATCCATTTGACCCAAGCAAGTATCAATCCACACATCTATGATGGGGTGATATATGCGAGGACATCTGAATTATAGGTCACTCCTATAATGTCCCCATGACCACTATAGAAATCAAGACCACCTGACAGAGCCCCTTGATCAGCACAGTACAACAGAACTTTATGCCATGATGGAAAAGTTCTGTATTTCTAAAATAGGTGTATATAACTATTGAAAATTAGGAATGTGGTTAAGCAAAATGAAAAAACTAAATTTTGAATTTTATATATTTTTAAGCTAAACCCAAATTTAAGTAGCCATATGTGATTAGTGGCATCTATATTAGATGGCACATACCTAGATATTTGCTTTCCTTGAAATACACCGATTATTTAATAAACTTGTGTGTTTTCCAATTTTGTATGCTATTATCATTGACTTTTAATTACTTATTATGTTGTACCCTTTCGTGTTGAATTATGGTTTAAAACAGCATTCTTCAAAAACTAGCCAACTAAAACTAATACATAATGAGTCACTTTCCTAATGCAGAGTAAGTACTAAAATCTGGGTCTCCTATCACAATTCTAGTGCACTTTGAACTATATCAGACAGCATTTTCACTACCTACATTATAAATTCTAAACAGCAAATAAACTTCTCAAATATGATATACATTTTTCCCTATCATTGACTCTATTCTGATTTTTACAAGTATCTTATGACCTATGGAAGGCTGAGAAATCTGTTTCAGCAAAGCAAAGTAACATGTTAATATTCAATAACATGAGCACACAGTTCTAGCAGAAATAAGACTAAAGGCTCATGTTTGGAAAAAAGAATGAAAGTAACTTAACATTTTCTAAAATAACAGACATTATCTGATTTCTGGATTTAGACTAAATATAAATAAAGAATTTTACTTAACAATTTTATAAAGTCTTTGAAACTTGAAGGAAATACTTTGCTAATAATTTGAGGAACTTCACAAATGATTTACAAAATAATAAAAGATAAAATTGATGGATTGTCTAGTCTAATTTTTATTTTAAAATATCAATTATGTTCATATCACTAATGTTCTTGCAATTGTGCTAGCCATAATACATATTCAAAACAAACTCCCAAGCCCTTATCATCTAAGACTATATTCTAAAGAAAAGCCTGCATGTACTACTTTTAAATGCTACACTGGTATTTATTAGAAGAGGTAACTTCTCTGAATCACTTTAATCCTTCTATGAAATAAGGTATGTGTCCATGTACCATCAAGTAATGAAAATGCTACTCGGAGAAAACACAGTGACTATGTAAATTGTTAAACGTACTCTATATGATTTCTTGAGTCAAACTATTGGAAGGCACTTCTACAAACACCTGAATTCTCTCCTTTTACAGGCCTTTTTCCTATCCACGTACACCAGCTAGCACTGAACTTCAGTCACTTTTTTCCATTAGTATCCTTCATTCCCTCTGGGCATGGAGAATTTGGAAGATTCCCCATTCCAAGCTCACTGGCCAGCCTTCTTGTTTTCCTGAGTCCTCAGTCTTCTGAAGGTGTTTGATGTCCCAGACACCTTCAGAAAACCTGTGTTGTACTGTAATATTTTATGAACAAGGAAAGAAAATCCTGAATATTGTATTTTACATCTCAATTGAAATAGTCCATGTCAAAGAAACTGCCTATGCAATAAACACATATATAAAATTCTTACCCACACATCTCTTTAAGGAATGGTTTCCCTTGAACATTTAGCAAATAAATAAGAAATAAGTAAGATAATTATTATATGGCCACAAATAGGATAAAACTGAATTTACTTTCCTGCAGCACTAAAAATATACTTATAGGTTTATACTTTAATAAGTTTAATGTGTGCATAGAATGTGTTTTACTACATGATCAAATCACACTGATCAGTGTGAGATAAAACATGGAAAATATACCATTAACAAATACGAATTAATGACCAGGAAGGTATTACAAAATATTTTATATGTTTATGCTAAATGATTAAATTACACTTGTAAACTGGTTAATGTAAGTTTCTCAGGACATTTGGTAATGAAAATATTTTATTATTTTTATGAATGTATAATATCTCACCACTGCTAGAAACATTCTTTTACATTTTTGTTTGAGTGAAAAATGGCTGGTAAATATTTTTTATGGAAATGACTACTCAACATAGAGACCTTCATAGAGCACTATGAAGCTATCTGCAGCCACTGCAGCACCAACTCAATCCCCAGCCAGCGAGATTCCCACATGGCACAGCAGACCTCTCCTGCCTCACCAGCTGCTCCTCTCCCTTGATCCGCCTGTTCTGCTCCCCTCTCTGCCTCTGGTGAATCCTCTCACCTCCCCACCACACTTCTGGCCTGCACCCCAGCTCTTGTGTGCATAAATAAATAAATCTTAAAAAAAATTGAATTCTAGAAAAAAGTTTGTGTCATTTGAGAAACTGGTATACTTTACTTTTATTAAATAACAATATTATGGTTTTCATCTGTTCTGGATTGCCAGGGAGCCTAAAACTAAATGTTGAATTCAATTCAGCTAAAATGATATACTTCATTACTTGAGTATAATTTACTTTGTTTCAAGAATCACAGAGTTTCCTTTTACAAATTCTACTATTTAAAAAGTATGAAATAAAAAAGTATGGTCCCTACCCCCACACTTACACATCTGTTAATTACAAGGCAAAAATGCAAAAGGCCAAATAGGCAGTAAAATGACAGGAAGTTAAGCAAACAGTAACAAGCTTTAAAAAAAAAATTGATGAAACATCTTTGCATCAGGCACTTTGATAGACATTTTACATATACCACCACAACAGCTTTGAAAAATAGGTATTATGCTCAGGTTAATGAGAGGAAACTGAGACTCAGCACAGGACTTAACACACAGTATGTTTTCAATAATTTGTTGAATGAATGAAGCCTAGTGAAATTTCTTAACCACATAGGTAAAAAGCCAAGAGAGAGTATATTTAAGTCTTCTACAAAACATCTAAATCAAATTCATAGGCTAATAAATCATACTGGATTCTCCCAAATGTGTTATGAAACATAGTTTAAGACTCAATTCTTCTGGACAAATAAATTAGGGTACAAAATTGTAGGGCATTTTGGAGAAAGTAAAAAAAAAATTGTTTTAATTGTGACAAGAATATTCAAATACTCTCTTGACAACTTATAAAAACATTATTTAGCAGCAAAAAAAAAAATCTGACATGAAGCAAATTGAAAGAAACTAGAGATTTTCTCATTTTCCATACCTTCTGTTCATATTAATAAAGAAATAGGCAATTGCCCTTATAGTGTGATATAAACATTCCCTTCTACTTTTAGAGGAAAAAAGGCAAACTTTCTAATCAGATGCCCCAATTTTCATCATAAATATCTTTATACTAAACATTGCCTTTTACTTATCACTCTCTTTAAAAATAAAAGATCTTGAAGGAAGAAAGAGCCTGATAGCCTTAACTTCTCAAAATAAATGCGTTGATCATACTTCAAAGTAACTAATAAGAAAAATCAGGGTACCTGATAGAAAGGGGTTGCTGAAGGAGGAAAAAGAACCAGGAAAAGTACTATGAGTGCCTGGACAACGGAAAACTAAGAAATAGGTCATTAACGTCACTTTTTCTCACATTCCCACCTCTCCCTTCAACCCCCACCCTTCTCATACAGTTAATTCTCTTACATTTGTTTTCCTTTTTTTCCTCAAGCACTCATACTCTGACACATCCATTTGTTTTCTTCTATTTACATTCTACTTTTTAACCCTCTTCCCACTTTCTTTCATTCACACACAGAGAACTATATCTAATGTGAAACTTAGCTATCATTTTTTATTCTTCATCTAAGTACCTTGTGTCCTCTTATTGCCAATCCTAACAAATTCTCTCCCTCATTCCCAGAAAAGTCCTATTCAGAAGAAAGAAAGAAAAACCCTGCTTAAAGACCCCCAAATTGTCCCACCTGTCTGCCACCTGACAACCCATGATATCCTCAATACATCTTCCTTATCCCCCAAATCTCCTGTAACCCCCCCTCCCCCATTCCTTCTATCCATATCTTATCAGAACTCTCATATAATGCTTTGGAAACCATCTATGTAACAATTTTATTGAGATATAATTCACATAAAATATAATTCACCCATTTAAGAGTGTTAAATTCAACAGAGTTTAATATATTCACAGTTGTGCAAATATCACCACAATTAGTTTAAGAACAGCTTTATCATTCCCCAAAAAGAAATCTCATACCTATTACTAATCAATCCCCATTTCCTCCTATCCTACAGCATGCCCTGAACAACCATTGATCTACATTCTGTCTCTATAGGTTTGCCTATTTTGGACATTTCATATAAATGGGATCATACAATATGTCGACATTTATGAATAACTGAACTCTCAGAATTTCACTTATACTTTTCTTATGCTTCTCATTTTGTCTTCCTTGTTACTCATGTACACATTTTACCATTCTGCTAGACTTAAGCTCCTTGAAGGTTAAGTATGTTGAGGACAACTTCAGCGCATAACACAATCTCTTTTACGTATTAGTAGATACACAATAAAAATTATTGAAAATGAACGAATGGATGAGGTTTTTTCACTACAATTTCTTCTTTTTATTTTTTTTTCTTTTTTAACATGTGGGTCATCCCCTGTCATTTTCCTTCTACATTAAAAATCAACAAATCTTAAATATTTTCTGTACTCTTCAATAACTGGGTTTTCTTATCTCCATTTTAATTGTCTCCAGTCTGATGTTGGTTCTTCCTTTGGCTTCATTTCCCTTAAGCTCTTACCCTACTAAACTCAACCACCTTCTACTTACAGTGAATAAATGTTGAAATAAATAAGGGAACCACTATACTGGCATCCTTCACTCCTTAATTCTATAAATATTTATTAAGCACATTCTGTGCACCAGGAACATCTACCTAAGCAATGATAAGTAAGATAAGTGAGGTCTCGCTGCATGACATTCTTGTTGGCAAGACATACAATAAACAAAGCACACAATAATTAAAACAATTATAGACTGTGACTCATGGTTGGAAAAATAAATAATCAGGTTGGAAATATTAGAGAATTAGGGGAAGGAAAGATTGCAGGATCCCAGAGAACCCACAGTCTATATGTATCATTACATTCCTTTCTTTAAAAAGGTAAAATAAGAGATATGTGTACTAATGCTTGGGTAATAATTCATTAGAAGTCATACACTAACCCAGCAACAATTTCAAATGGATTGAAAAAGGGGGTAACATTTAGATAATATTACATTATTTAATTAAAAGTACAACTCTGTGTTCAAACTCATCACACAGTTTCAATCAACTTACATTCAGTCCCCAGTTTCTATAGCTAAGACCCAGGAACAGTGTGTATGTTGGTTTTTCTAAAATTATAAAAATTAAAATTTTAATTAAGCCAGTAAAGTAAAACTTATTTATCCTTGTTGATAAATTATTTAGCTATTTTTAAATACTTAATAGTCTTCCAACTTACAGCACACCACTAGAAAATCTTTTTTTTCTACTAACCTTAGATCACCACAATAAATTATTCTAGGCAAAAAAATTCTGCTCTCTGTACATTGACTCTTTGTCAAGTTCACTGTCATTCCTTTCTTCATAGCATTGGTTTATTTTGCTTTTGGGTATTTCTGCTTTCAGAAAGACATAAAACAGATTGATTAAAAAAATTAAAAAATTTTATAATACTTTATAGCTTTAAATAATCAATACAGATCAGTGAAAGGTGGGTCTTAAAGGCAGTAGTCGACTTCCTATTTATAACCTAGTTCTTTGCTCTTTCTCAATACTCCAAAATAAATGCCAAACAAAATCCTTAATGTGGAATTTCAGCTTAAATGCTTACAAATTAAGCAAGCTCAGTGTTTTACTTAAAATAGCCACTTTTTCCATTTTTTGTTTCAACCCTAAGAAATGAGATATAGTTAATTTTAAATGTAAAACTTTGTACACTATGCAAATCATAACTGTGTGTCTAAGAAAAATAACACACTTAATGAGGAATGTTAAAAAAAAATCAGAACCCATTAGTTTAAAGATACCTAGGAGCAGCCAAAGATGACAAACACACATAAAATTCAAAACATAGTGGGAAAGGGAATAGGCACTGACACACATAAATCAGTGTTTTGAATTCTTTTTCTCTGTGGGTATAATTGTACCTTAGTTTCTTATAATGATTTATTGAGGTAAATATTCTGTATGGTTTAACAGCTACAGCTTCAAAGTGTCAGGCACAGGCTCTCCTTTATTCATGAAGCAGCTGAGTATTGGGATGTGAATTCACTTCTGTATTCTGAGACTTGGCAAAGTTTGTTTTTAAGGTCCTTATAAAGAATTCATGTTGATGCAGTCTATTCAAATGTGAAAAACACTGTGCTGTAATGAGTGAAATAGAAAACCTTTACAGTAATTCTGGAGAAAAAAAGTAAATAAATTGAAATAAGCCACACAGAATTACTTTCAGCAAAGTAAAGAATGCCCCTGAGTTCATCTCAACTGTCTTTTCAGGTTTAGGGATGCCTTCAAACCTCATCACTGGATGGGCTATTAAACTGGATATTAAATCTATTATCAATACAAAAAGAAAATGATCAGACAGAAACAGAATTAAGTCTTAGTTTGTAATATTCATATAAGAAAGCCCTTTGGGTTAATTTTCAATTTGCACATGCTATTGCTTTAGGAACAAGGTATATTTAGCAGTAACTAGTAGTAACAATTGCACAGTAGTCTTAAAACTACCATATAACAGCTTTACTGTTGAAAAAGGGAAATAAGTAACTTACCAAATATATTTTGCTTGAAAGCCTCATGCAAATTGAAGTTACTCATGGGTAATTAAGGTATAGAGCCCTGTCTTAGAACTCATCGATCTGATACTTGTCTATGCCAAGACTTTCAGCAGGCAATTCAGATTTTTGCCAATAAATATATGTTCCTTACATGTATAAGGTCAGCATGAAATGGAAATTCAACCTGCCTAGACAGTGGTTCTCTGGTGCATCTTGCCAGAGTGGTTTCATGATTCCCCACAAACACATGCCAGTTTAGGGGTCTAGGTACCAAATAAAAGTAAATTTTAAAAAATGATTTACAAAAGGAATCTACTTTTTGTTTTGTAATGGGATTCTCTCAGTCCAGGTAACATAAATTAGGCTTTCAACTTTTGATCAATTGCAGTATTTCATATTATTAGAGATGCCAATATTAATGTGTTGCCTTTTTACTATTTTCCCTTTAAAATGAAAAAGTACCTAAAATTTCTGCCTTCTCATTAAACTACAAAATTTTTAGCTATCCTCAAAGAGTCTAACATAGGCTTGCACGGGCCTTATACCATATATCAACATATTAGTGTAAAATGATTCTGAAAAAGTTATATCACTCTTCAGATGACAGCTATTCTTCCAAGAATAACTTTTTCACCCAAAAACACACTAAAGAAATAGATTATGTTATATTTTGATATTATAATTTCAGGCAAAAAATATCTTACCAATATATACAACATAACAACTTGTAGTCAGAGAATGTCATCCGGAAAAACTAGGATTGTGTACCCAAAATGCTCTGCATTGCTCATAAAGATTGAAGAAGTAGCATCTCGTACAACTCTTTCATAGTGGTTTTCTGTGCTACAACTTTATTTTAAGCTCATGGGAAGGCAAGCTAGTCATGAAACCCTAAAAGGTTAAAAATTGATGGGGAAAAAGGTACAGAAAGAAAATACTTTGCAAATACTCACACTCCTCCTCCACCAGTCACCATCCATTATCAATTCTTATTTTCCAATTATAACTTTTCACTAAACAAAATTTTCAAAAACAAAGTGAGGAATAGGTGTAGTCTACTCAAAGTTTCAAAAGGTATCATAGACTTAGAGAGTATCCTAAATTTTTCATGTGCTATTCCTAGTCACATGTTAGTTCATTAAACTTTATAATAACCAGGTGAGAGAAATATTGTTAGTCCCTTTTCTGAAGATGATAACACTAAGACTCAATGATGTGAAAAGAAGTGTTCAAGGTTACTCCACTAAGTAGCAGTGTGAGAATTCAAATCAAATGTTGCCAAATCCAGTGATCATTTCTCTGCGATTACCTTAGTTTTACTTCTCATCAGCATTCAACACAAATCAACAACTCCCTCCTCCTTGAAACAGACTCTAATAGCCTTCCAATGCCATACTCTTGTGGCTTCCTCTGTCCTCACTAACCACTACCTCTTAGCCTCCACTGTGGGATCTTCCTCTTTTATTTCACTTTCTATTTGACGAGGTCCCTTAGACTCAGGCCAGAGCCCTCTGACACCTGTCTCTTTTCCTGGATTATTTCATCCATGAATTTAAATAGTCCCCTTGGCTGATGACTCCCAAACATATATGTACAGCCCTGACTTACATGAGCTTCCAGTTCGAACATGTAACTGTATATTCTGTGCCTTGACATCACCACCTAGACATCGCAAAGACACAAAGACAGTTTACAAGGGTCCAGAGAAAAAAATCATAAAGGAAACCATAATATCTAACCACCTAAATATATCCATCTCCATTCATCTGAGTAAATTCAGTCTGCTGGTTGTTCAAACCAGTAACCTAAGAGCCATCTTTTATGACCTCCTTTCTCTTATCCCCTATATCCAACCAAGCAATAAGCCCTGTTAATCCTACTTCTAAAATATATCTTAAATTGTTTCACATCTCTCCATCTCCACTATCACCATCTTAACCCAGGTTCTCATTATTTCTCACCCAGACTATGTATCAGATTCACTTCTATTCTATACCACTATTGTGGTAAGTGTGAGCATCTTAAAATATCAAATCAGTCATTCTTCTACTAAAAACCTTAAAACAACTTAACATTACACTCAGGATAAAATCCAAGCTTCGTATTGTGATCTACAAAGCTCTGCCTATCTTTCCAAAATCATCTCATACCACTCCCCACCCCCACCCCCACTTTTCACTACACTCTAATTCATAGTGATTTTCTTTCAGCATCCAGAACACACTAAGCTCCTTCCAGTTTCAAGACTTTTCAAATGCTGTTTCTTTGGAAGACAGGGGCAATTATCAGTTTTCTTTTTTTAGTTTGTTTTTAAAATTTTATTTGATATATATTTTACATCATTCTTCTTTTTTACAGTACATGCTTTCTCCACTCAGGTGTAATCCCTGTAAAATTCCCACCACCAATTCACCCGTCCACCATCACCATAATCCCCTGTGCTCTTCCCTCCCGTTTTGACCCCTCTCCCTCCACCTCCTTTGCAGAGTGTCTCTGATTTATAGTTGCCTATTAATTTTGTTTTTAAATTCATTATAATTATTTTTTTCCTGGTCCCTTATTTGGTCCCCTACTTTCCTCCTATAAGTGAAACCATCCACTGTTTCTTGTACCTAAAACACTAACCCACTAGTTAGCTAGAGAAATCCTCATTCTGATCCTCAAAGAGATACTGTCCTGAACCACATTGTTAAGAATCTCTTGCTTATTTCTCTATGGCATTTATTATGTCTTGTAATCATCTTATGTACTTATGGCTTTAATGTCTACCAAATTATAGCTTAAACTACATGAAAGGAGTTAGCTTACTCATATTGTTAATTGGTATTTCTAGTGCCTGGCACGACATAGTACTCAATACTTTCTGAATGAAGGCAAACCAAAATCAACATTCTTTCCATTATATAATGCTGCCACCTTAAAGAACCATTATAAATCATCTAGTCCAAACCTCTCACTTTACAAATGCAAAAACTGAGATACAGAAAGACAAGTGACTTGCCCAATGACACACAATAATAGGCAACAGAGACACAATAACCCCAAGCTTTCTGACTTCTGATCCAGGCTTTTTTCTTGCATACTGCGTTCCCTTGTGCTCATAGCACTTAAAAACATGCCTACATTTTCCATAAGTGACGAAAAAGTCAGGAAAAAACTTTTATAACTATTTACAACCTCAGATAACAGAAGAAAATGAAAAAAAGACTGTAATAATAGTACATAAAGCAATTGGTTGTCAAATAGTTCACATAATTGTTTTTGTTTTTATAAGAAAAATTGACCATATAGACAAGACATTACATAAATCATTTACTTCACAATACAAACAACAAATTTTATTTCATACAGATAATACATTTATAATAAAGCTTTATGAGGGAAATCATACTTTTTCCTAAACTTTCCCAATAGCCAGTCTGTCTCTAAAATTCACACGAAATATAAAATTCACATAATTTTGAAACTGAACAAGAAACTAAGCAAAATATCTATAGTTAATAATAAGCACAGACAAAAGAAAAAATAGCAATCAAACTGAGGAATCCGATCTTGCCTACTTCCACAATTTCATCACTGGTCTGCAAAGCACTCAGCCATGTGCCTACTTCCTCAGTCCATGAATCAATACAGTCTGTACAATGTCATAACTGCATATGCCTCCAGTTCCTTCAACTCCTCCAGAACCCATTTCAAATAGCTACAAATCCATCTCAAGATGTTACTATCAACTGGTAACTGATGGAGAAAACTTTTACCCAATTTTTCTTGACCAGCAACTTTTTACTGCCCTATTAATATTAAGTTCATGTACCTACACTCACTATTCACCTAACGATGTATATGTTTTTAAATTTCCCCAATAAAAAAGCTAGGAAAATAACCTGTCATAAAACATTTCATCCTTAAAAACAGCTATGTTTCCATATACCTCCTTGTCTTATAAAGAACTATACAGTTTCCCATAAGCATTAGAAATAATAGAATATAACTTTTTACTTTAAGCAACACAACAGTATTTATTACTGCAAATGACAAAAATTCAGCTATGTTGTAGTTCTAATAGGTTTGTAGACTATCCTAGTGAGACATTGTTTATAGCACTGTTCTATTAAAAAAAAATCTGCTTCTATGGAACTTTTGTTTGATAGATTTCCCACCTCCCTATAAAGTCACTGTGATAAGCTCCCAAAGTTTATCTGTTTGGGTTGCTAAAACAAAACACCATAGACTGAATGACTTAAACATAATTTCCTCCCTACACCCTCCCCCTGCCACACACAGACAGAGAGTTTGGGAGGCGAGGAAATAAATACAATATCAGTGACAGAGTCTGTGTTTGTAAATAACCCACTTACCATTTCATCGGCAACTATCTTTTTGCTGTGATCTCACATGGTAGAAGGGGCAACAGAGTGTGCAGGACCTCTTCTAAAAGGGCACTAATCTCATTCATGAGGGCTCTACCTCTGTAACTTAATCATCTCTCAAAGATCCCACCTCAAATACCATCATTTTAAGGATGAGATTTCAACATGAATTTGAATATATCTATAAAACACATCTATTAAACATATCTATAACTAAATTCTTTTTGTTCTGGAAGTTCAGTCATGCTTTCTGTTCTTCCTTCATAAAAATGTCATAATAATAATATATACTTTTGTTATTTACCTACCAGTTTTTCTGTATGTTGTGTCTTCTCATTGAGTCTTTTTAGTCTACCAGATGTAGTTCTTGCTGCCACTCATTAGAAAATGCAAAGTAGTTCAGAATATACTGGATCTCTGATGACTTAAGGCTCTGGCTTAAAAGTTGTCATTTAGAATCCGGCCAAGCAGTCCTGTTGGAAATTTTTCAAAAAATAAATTTCAATAGTACAGTTCAGAACTTTTCTTACTCACTTTAGAAACTCAAAAATTTCTCTCTCAAACATAAACAACCCCATATGAGTATGCATTACAGTGTAATACTACTAAAAGCACAAGTAAATAATGTCTAACATGCAACACTCCCATTCTATCATGTAAAGTTGAAACCTGTGCTGTCCAATAAACCTGTGGCTTATTGAATACTGGAAATGCCTTCATTGGGTTGTGCTGTAGTATAAAATATACATGGAATCTTTGAAGACTTATAAATATATAATGTATGTTATATTTAACATAATGTATAAATAATATAACATATCTCAATATTTTTTATATTGACTACATGTTGAAATGATACTATTTTGGATATATTGGGTTACACAAAATACATTATTAAAATTAATTTCACTTTTTTTAGTGTGACTACTAAGAAGTTGTAAATTATATATGTGACTCACATTTGTGACTCACACTGTATTTCTATAGTACACTGAACCACCGTAATAGAATTCTGCTGTGCCTAGATTCCCACTCTTACAAAAGACTAAATTTTCCTCATGTTGATGATGATGATCATGATGGTAATAGTAATAGTAATCCCTTAAACTTTACCAGGCATCTTCAAATATATGACCTCATTTGATTCTCTTAACCTTCCTTTTTGATTTAATACCTCAAACCATCATCATCTAGGATTCCCTACATTTTTATAAGACTTTGGGGAAAATGTATTTTCCAGAATTGAATTAAAAATAAAAAAATACATACATGAGGATACTAGTAGACAAAACTTTTGAGGACATCCAGATTTCTACAGTTAAGTTACTTTGGGGTATTTGTTTTCTCCCAACTAAATAGCTTTTGATTAATGTGTTTTAGTAAACAGCCCATAAAAGCAAGGCTCTTAAATAGAATTTATGCTTTCAGAAAATACCATATTCAAGAATATTACAACAGCTAAAGGATTCTATTATTAGACTACTGCTTAGCCAAGGGAGTCAAAAAGAAAGTGAAAACAACAGTTCAATGATTTTGAAATTTTACTTTTTTCCAATCTCTCTCAGTTCTCTCAGGGCACAAAAATCAGAAAAAAAATCAATTGCTTTTCCCTATATCAAAGGATGGGTAGTGAGAAATTCTGGAGTTCTAGTCACAAAGAGAAGTGCTATACCCTTTTTAAAAATAGGCATTAGTAAGCTTAATCAGTACCCATATAATATTTTTTCTCCTGGGGAAGTTCAAATACTCATATTAGTGAGCAATGTGTTCTAATAATCATAAAATAACTGTTTAAATTCTATGGCATAAGCAAGTGGGACTATAAATTGGTGCATGTACTTTGGGAAAACTTTTGGCACTATTTACTATTGCCAAACATATACCCAACGGTGATTAATGCACATTTGTATCAAAAAAAATTTTAAATACTATAGTAGCTTTACTCATAATGGGCAGAAACTGGAAAGAACCTATACACCCATCAACAGGTAAATTCACACAATGATATAATACACAAAAGACCCAAATACTACCCCATAATATTAGTGCTGATTCTCACAAATATAACAGTGTGTAAAAGAACCTAGATCTAAAAGAATACATACTGTATTTTCTATTTAAATACAACTCAAAAATAGGGAAAATTAATTTATGTTTTTGGATGTCAAGATAGTTATCTTTGAGGAGCAAGATAAGGTAGTAAGTGGGTGAGAAGATAGATTTAAGGGCTACTACTACAACTGTTTTATTTCTTGACCTGAGCAATGGTTACACAGCTATGTTCATTTTGTGATAATTGAGCTATGACTTACGACATTTATGACATGCATTTTTCTATGTGTCTATTTCTATAAAAATATTTGTTAAAAAATAAAATTCTGTGGCTACACTGAAATTTTGTTTTATATTAAGTTATCACTTAGAACTTATGAATATTTTGGGGCCTCCCTGGTGGTGCACCAGGTTAAGTGCAACGCTGTTGACCTGCTAGCAGCTGCGCCTCGAGGAGTTCGATGCCCGGCCAGGGAGATTCCCACATGGCGCAGCAGACCTCTCCTGCCTTGCCCGCTGCTCCCCTCAGCAGTGTATTTCGGACCATCTGCCTATTCTGCTCCCCTCTCTGTCTCCGGTGAACACTCTCACTGCCCCATGCCTCTGACCTGCACCCCAGCTTACATGCAAAAATAAATAAATATTTAAAAAAAAAGAACTTAGGAATATTTTGTTAAATTGATTTATTTTTAAAAGAGGATTTTTATCCATAATATTACTTTTACATTTCTTGAAATTCACAAAATTAGAGTTTTAGAGATGAAAGAAACAGAATAAGCTAGTTTGACTCTGGGAGCGGTTAAATGAAACTAAAATTCAGAACTTCCATATTACATTGCAGTACTTCTAAAGTTTTTAAGTACAGTTAGATTCCACTAGAGAAACTTGGTTTCCTGCTACAATCTGAATAGTTCATAATGCTTAAACAATAAAAACTAAAAGTCACTGAATGTCAATCAGTCATTCTATTTTGTTACAATAAAATAATGACTAAATCATAAAACTAGGGAAGAAAGTCATAACTGGATACTCGGTGAGGTACTTTATAAAAATCGGCAATGCATGTTTTAAAAAGTTATTTTTTATGAAGACATATAGAACATTTGTGTTGAACCAATACTATATTAAAAAAGTAGTCTTGGTGCACATTATCTTTTTTATTTTTTGTAATTGTTTGTAAACAAGTTTAAGAACAGCAAAATCAAGATGTGCTAATCCCTGCTGGGAAAATCACCTATATTTAAGCTACTAGCATTTTACAAGATTCAAGGGTATAACCACTTATTCTATTTGTATCCTTTAGACTTTCAAATATGGCAATTCTTCCTCTTTGTCCTGTTAAAAATAAGAAAGAAGACAAAGATGCTGCTCTTCTGGCTCAGAAATTTAAAATAAGCTGTGGTAACATCCTTTATGTCTGATCTTTTCCTGTTTAATTTTTTTTAACTATTTTGTTTTGGGGGGGGATGAAGGAGAGTTCTAAGAAAAGCTTTCATAACAGGTTCAAAAGTATAAAAGCCATTTCAAGCTCTAGACATTTGTAGCCTTTATTTCTTTAGTCCTTGAAAGGGCTTTTTAAATGTTAACAGCTAGGATAGGACTGCTTTCCTACACTGAATTCCAGGCTTCGTTTCCTTTGTAGTCTCAGGTTCTTCCCCACCCTCAATCCCCCAATAACCTCCTTGCCAGCTTCTTTTTCAAAACAAAACATCAACAATAAAAGGATTTCATTCATCACAGTGTGTGTACAGGCAGACTTGTAAGATCCCATTCAGAATAGCCACGTCTTGTAATTGAGAGAATTCAAATAATTTTTGCTTTAATTATGTTATAAACAAGGCAACAGGCCCAAGATGGAGTCACTTATGCTAAGTGCCAAGTCACCAAACCAAGACTTAATTATAGTTTTGGCCTCTCTTAGAAATGGAATCTTTTGTTTGTTTGTTTCTATTGTTATTTATATCTTTTACATTATGTATTCCCTTTGGGTAGCCCACCACCTATTCACCCATGACCCATCACCATAGTCCCTTGTGCTCTTTTCTACCCCACTTTGGGCCCTTATCCTCCCCCTCCCTCGCTGAGTGTCTCTCTCTTGTTTGGTTCCCCTATATTCCCGTTAAAAGTGAAAACCTTAAATTAGTCAATCAGGAATCCACTGGTCAGCACTAATGAAATAATATGCTTGATAGATCCCTGCCATCCCCTAAAGTAAAGTGACCTTACCACAAACTAATTCACTTTTTCTTAGTATAACTTGTCTATAAAACTGGTTTTGTACCACTCCTCAGAGCTCCTTTCTGTTGACTAGATGGGATGCTATAAATATTGAGTAAAACTAGTAAAATCTTTAAAATTCACTCAGTTCAAATTTGTTTTTCAACAATTTCTTCTGTATTTGGAGACTTCCTTTGCCTATTTAACATGCTTTCATTTTAAAATGGCCTAGCACCTACAAGTTCATAGAGCTAAAATAGTCAAAAAGCTTTGTTAGCTCCCATTCCCTAAAAATGCTGGAGTTTTCAAAAAATAAACATCAACATGGTGATCATTTGTATACCTTAAATCCTTAAAAATTAGACTTAATATCAGATACAGTATTATCCTACTTTAGAAAAGAAACATAAATTAAAAAAATAAGTCTAAAACACTGTATTCCAAGGTCTTAACAGTGATTATTGTTTCTGGATGATAATATTACAAACGTTTCATTTTAAATTTTGTTCTTGCTTATGAATTATTTTAAGTGTATGTGCATTTTTGTGATAAAGGAAAATACTATTTGATTTTAAAAATACTACTATTTTATTACTTTCAGCACATCACATGGATACTTCTTAGACGTTCATACAGATACTTATATTTGTGTACAATATAAGATAGAAAAAATCTAAAGTATGTTTTTAAATATTTTGCTCTCCATATATATTCTTGCTTAAAAGTATAGTATTTTTTTTATCCCCTTTGATCCATTCCCCTCTCTGCTTCTTAACTATAGAAACCTCACTTCATTTACTAATGTTCACTAATTTTCATAAATAATTTGTTAAGTCAAAATATCTGCTGTGTAAATATCAGTACTTGTCTTTGTCATTCTGACTTGCTTTACTATACATACTTCCCTGGAACTCCTTTCATTTTGCTGTAGATGGCAACATTTCATCTTTTACTTATGGTGGAATTGTATTCCAAAGTGTGGATATACCATATCTTCTTGATGCAATTTTCTATAGGTAGGCATTCAGGTTGCTTCCATGTCTTAGCTATTGTAAATAGCACTGCAACAAACACTGCAGAGTATATAGTTTTTTGAGTTAATTTCACAGTCTTTGAGTAGACGCCCGTGGTATTTCCATTTTCAGCTTTTTTATGGTAAATCCAGATCACTTTCCAAAATAGCTTACAGTTTACATTTCCACCAATGAGGTAGTAGAGCTTCTCTTTCTCTGCATGCTCTCTAGCACTTGAGAATCTTTTTGGGGGGTTGGGGGGGGAGTTCTCATACCTCTGTTTAATTCAAAAGTAAGGTTGTGTTTTGTGGTTATTGAATTTTATTATTTACTGAAATATTCTATCTCCCCTTTGTACACTGCCCATCCACTCTGATTTAACCCAAGATGACTCTCCATGATGCCCCACACCTTTGGCAGGCATGCTTGGTGAAATAATTCCTAGATAAGCCATGTCCACTGAGGATATCATGGGTTTTCATTTTGGGGGTATTTTTAAAACGTGCCATTTTCATAGGTGTGAAATGATATCTCATTATGGTTTTGACCTGTATCTCCTCTATTTGAAGTGATGATGAACATTTTTCCATATTTATTGGCCTTCTATATCCTTTTTTGTCGAATTATCTGTTCAGACCTGCTGCCCACTTATTAATTGGGTTGTTTGTTTTCTATTATTGAATTGTATAAGTTTTTTATATAGCTTGAATATCAATCATTTATCTGTTCTGTGATGTGTATTTTCTCCCATTCAGTGGACTGTCTTTTTTAATCTACTTACATATTCCTTGACTATATAAGAGCTTTTCAATCTGAAGTAATTCCAATTGCTTATTTTAGTTTTTATTTTCCTGGCCATAGTGGTTGAGTCTCCAAAAATATCTTTATCACTGACATTATGGAATGTATATCCAATGTTTTCCAATGTATATTTTAATGTTGTAGGTTTTATATCCAAATCTTTAATTTATTTGGAATTTACCTTCGTGCATGAAATTAAAGAGCAATCCAACTTCATTCTTTTACATATGGCCTTCCAGATATACAGCATCATTTGCTAGAAACGCTCCTTTCCCCATTTGGTTGTAGTTGTTTTACCATACATTAAGTATTGACATCTATGTGGATTTATTTCCAGGCTTTCAATTCTGTTCCATTGATTCATGTATCTATTTTTTATTCCAATACTATATTGTTTAAATTACTGCTGCTTTCTACTGTAGTTTAAGGTCAGGAAATGTGATGCCTCTATTTCTCTTCTTTTTAGTAATTTGATGGGGGTTGTGTTAAATTTGTATATTACTTTGTCTTTCTTTTTCTGAACCCTTCTTTGGTTTCCCTATATTCCCCCTATAAATGAAACCATTCAATATTTTTCTTTTTCCTTCTGACTTATTTCACTGAACATAATCTCTTCCAGCTCCATCCATGTTGATGTGAATGACATGAGTTTATCTTTTTGATTGTTGCGTAGTATTTCAGTGTGTGTGTGTGTGTGTGTGTGTGTGTGTGTGTGTACACACATCATAGCTTCGTGATCCAGTCATCTGTTTTTGGGAATTTTACGGGGATTACACCTGCGGGAGAAATCAAACAGCATACAAAAATGAACAATGATGTAAAAAATAAATATAAAAATTTTTAAATTTTTTAAGACATTACTTTAGATAGAATATTCATTTTAATTATATTGATTCTCACTATTCATGAATAAGGAATGGTATTTCATTTCCTTATGTCACAACATAAATTCTTCAATAACATATTATAGTTCTCATTGTATAGGTCCTTCACCTCATTGGTTAGGTTAATTCTGAGGTATTTAATCATTTTTTAAGTAATTATAAATGAAATTACTTTCTTAATTTCTTTCATTTGGTGTTTGTATGTAAAAATGCAACAGATTTTTTAATGTTGATTTTTGTAACCTGACACTTTGCTGTATCCATGCATTGTTTCTAATAGATTTTTGGAGTCTTTAAGGTTTTCTAAATATAACATTGTATTATAAATGTATAGTGATAATTTCACTTATTTTCCAATCTGGGTTTCTTTTATTTGCTGTTCTCTGAGTGCTCTAACTAAAATCTCGAATACTAAATTAAATAAAAAAGGTAACAGTGGGCATACTTGTGTTTCCCTGGTCTTAAAGGGAAAGATTTCAGCTTTTCACCATAGAGTATTATATTGGCTGTAAGTTTGTGATACATACATTTTATTATGTTGAAGTTGATTCCTTCTATTTCCATCTTGTTTAGAATAGTTTTTATCATAAATAGACGCTACATCTTATCAAATGCTTTCTCTGCATCTATTGATAGTATCATATGATTTTTATTTTTACTTTTGTTGATGTAATGTATTACACTGATTGATTTATATATATTAAACCACTCTTGCAATCCTGGGATAAATCCCACTTACCATGATGTAGAATCCTTGTGAAGTATTATTGAATTCAATTTGCTAGTATTTTGTTGAAGAGTTTTGCATCAGTGTTCATCTGTGATATCAGTCTGTAATATTCTTTTCTTGTGTTCTATTATCTGGTTTCAGTGTTAAGGTAATGTTGGCATCATGAAATGTATTAGGGAGTGTTCCCTCTTATAGGATTTTCAGAAATAATTTGAGCAGTGGGCATACATTCTTCTTTAAAGGTTTGACATAACATGCCTGTAAAGCTATCTGGCCTTCTACCTCTTTTTTTGAGCAAACTTTTTATTGTTGTCTCAATTTTCATGCTTGTGATCAGTTTATTCAACTCCTCTCTTTTTTCCTGGTTTGGTAAAAAGTTTAGCCAACTCTTAGTTTCGTTGATCTCTTGTGCAATCTTTTTAACATGTATTTCATTTGCTTCTGCTTGTTTTTACTATTTTCTTCCTTCCACTAATTTTGAGTCATATTTGTTGTTCTTTTCCAAGTTGCTTTAGGTGCAATATTAAATTTTTTATGATTTTTCTTCTTTTTAATGTGGGCCTATATTGTAATTATCTGCCCTCCTAAGACTTCTTTTGCTGCATCCCCTACATTCTAATAGCCTGTATCATTTTCATTAGCCTTGAGGTATATTTTGATTTGTTTTAATACCCTCTTTATCCAATAGCTATTAAGCAGCATATTGTTAATTGCATGTATCTATGGGTTTCCCTGTTTCTTTTCTCTTTATAGTTGATTTCTAACTTCATGGCAATGTGTCAGAAAAAGTACTTGGTATGATTACAATATTCAGTTTTATTGACAATTAAGTTGTGTCCCACCATATAGTCTATACTTGAAAATATTCTATTTGCACTTGAAAAAAGTTGTGTTTGCAGCAGTTTTCTAGAGGAGTATTCTGTAGATGTCTGTTAAGTCTATTTGATTTAATTCCTATTTTAGGGCTATTGTTTCCTTCTATCTTGTTGATCTATTCCTAGTTGCAAGTTGAGTTTTTAAATTCTTTAGTATTATTGTGTTGTTTCAATATCTCTCTTTAGTTCTGTTACTAGTTATCTAATGTATCTTGGTGCTCCATCTTTCAGTGCATATATACTTATGAATGTTATGAGTGTTATTTCTTCTTATTTCTACATTAATCACAATGTAGTGGCCATATCTGTCACTTACTGACTTTCTTTAATCGGAAGTCTTTTTTAGCTGATATTAGTATAGCTATTCCTGACTTCCTTTTGCCATTTGATTGTAGAATTGTCTTTCAGTCTTTAAGCCTGTGCTTAACTTTATTGGTAAGATAGATTTCCAGTAAACAACAGAAGACTGGACTCAGTATTAAAATCCATTCAGCCACTCCATACCGTTTAACTAGTGAATTCAAGCCACTTACTTAAGGTCATTATTAACATATAAGTGTCATTACCACTTTATTTTTTGGTTTTGCTTTTGTAGTTTTTCTTTGTCTTTTTATTTTTTGAAATTCACTCCTTCTGCACCCCAATTCCTATTGTTCTCTAATAGTGCATCCTCTGTCCTAAACACCAATTCTGTGCACCCCCTTAACCAATAGAGTGCTGAGTGATCAAAGTTCCTAATAATAGCACATACCTGGTAGAGATTATATAGCTTCACATGTGTAAACAGTTAAGGTAGAAACTGGGTACAGGTAAGTATTACCAATGTGTTTGTCAAATTAGTGGTACTAAAAATTTAGTCCTCAAATAAGCAGCAATATCTGGAAACTTTTCAGAAATGTAAATTTTCTGACCCATCACAGTCCTAATGAATCAGAATCTCTGGGGTAGGAACCGACAATATAAACTTTAACAAAAAGTCTTGCAGGTAACTCTAATGCAAACTAAAGTTTGAAAACCACTGGTGCAAATTAGTAAGATTTTCTTTCTTAATCTCTAGACTTACATAAATAAAAACATTATATTTCATACCTCATCTTTTGTAACAAAACTACTGAAAAAAATTGATTTCAAAACTGAAAGGTGGTAACTTCACATCCACTTGGATAGTTATAATATAGTTGTAATAAAACAGATAATGAGAAGTGTTGTGGAGAATAACAAGTGATCTGGAGAAATTAGAGCCTTCATACACAGCTGGTGTATACACAGCTGGTAAGAATGCAAAATGGTACAGTCATTTTGGAAGAGTCTGCAGTTCCTCAGAAAGTTAATCATAAAGTAATCATATGACCCAGCAATTCCATGCATAGCCATACAACCACAAGAACTAAAATCATGATCACACAAAAATTTATACACAAATGTTCATACCAGCATTATTCATAATAGCCAAAATGCAGAAACAATCCAAATGCCCATCAAATGATGAATAAACAAAATGTGGTATATCCATACAATGGAATCTTACTCTGCCATAAAAAGGAATAAAGTTCAAATACATGCTACATGAGTGAAACTTGGAAACATTATTAAGTGAAAGAAAGCGCACATAATGTATGATTCCATTTATATAAAATGGTTAGTATACTCAAATCTATGGGGTAGAATGTAGGTTGCCTACCGTTACGGGAAGTAAGAGGAAAATAGAGAGTGATTGCTGAGCAATAATTTGGGGGGTGATAAGAATGTTATAAAATTATTGTGGTAATGGTTACAATGGCTAGAATCATACAGTCAATTCTGTGACTATACAAAAAAAAACTCAATTACATACTTTAAATAGATTATGTGGTATGTGAATTATATTTCAATAAAATTATTATTTAAAAACCCCAATTTGGCATCAATCATATGTCAAAATATTATTGAGGAAAAATATATGATATAAAAATCGATGCAACAAAAGTGAGGGAGGGAAAATCAGGGCAAAAGTAAAGGCGCTAAAGTCTTCAAATACACATGGCATCAAGAGACACTGAAATAATGTTTTACTCTTCATTAGAGTAAAACCTAACATATAACCATGAATAGTATTTTTTTAAAAAATTGGATATCCTCCAAATCACTAGAAAAAAGAAAGTTCGATGCCCACTGGGGAGAATCCCACATGGCACGGCAGACCTCTTCTGCCTTGCCTGCTGCTCCCCTCAGCAGTGTATTTCGGTCGATCTGCCTGTTCTGCTCCCCACTCTGTCTCTGGTGAACCCTCTCACTGCCCCACACCTCTGGCCTGCACCCCAGCTTGTATGCAAAAATAAAAAAGAAATCTTTTTTAAAAAAAAGAAACTCAGGAAATTAAAGTTAGATGTTAATTGTGGTTCCTGCATAACTACATTATGAGTGATTTTTATTTCCTCTTTACACATTCTTTTCTATGATTCCTAATTGGGTTTGCATTTTTGTGTGTGAATCTGCTTATCTTTGTGACTGACTTCTTTTTAATCCAATTTTATTTCTGTTTTCATTTATGGTTAATTTTTTAATAAGTTAATATATTCAAGTAATTTAAAATTAAAGATATACAAAAAGCATAGTGAAAAACCTCCCTGCTTTTCAGGAAGACCGTCAGCTTTCCTGGGACCACCTCAGATCCACAACCACCGTGGACTCCACAAATACTATTAGTTTCTTGGGTAAGTTTGTGGAAATATTTTATACAGATATACTATTTCTTTTCCATCTGTTTAATAAAAGATAGTGGAATATGCACATAGTTCTCTACCTTGCTTCTTTAACTTAACAATGTATCTGTCCCAAATCAGTAGCTACAATTTCTTTTTAATCACTACCTGGGAGTTCACTGCATGGATTTACCATAACTTATTTAACCAGCCTCACACTGACATAGTACCTTTATAATTGGAAAGAAAACAAAGCAATTTTGAAGAAAAAAACTAAAATATTTCTCATTCAAATCCCCTCATCCAAAAAAGGATATCACCCATTGATTTAAATTCTTAAGTTCTCTGACAATAACTAGAGTATCACTGCTATACATGTATATATACATATATATAAACTTTATAAGCAGATTAGAAGACATGCATCAACAATTTTATTGAAGCAATTTCATAACTATAAAAGCACTCAGCAAAGTGTATGATGCTTGATTGACTCTCAATAAAAAATGTTGTAATTATGGTTTCTGAAATTATTTTTTTGTATCAGGTCTCAGGTAAAAGCAGATTTGTGTGTGTGTGTATGTGTGTGTGTATGCATGTGTGTGTGTTTCATCAGATTTTATTTCTTCTTTATGTTTAACTATGCTCAGCTATGACTACCCTTGGTTGAGGGAATATTATTGTAAACACTCAAGAAATTTATGAACATCTACTACATGGTAATCAGTGGGTATATAAAAAATGAGGCAGATGTGGTCTCTACCCTCAAGAAAGTATTTCAAAGTTAGTCAGGATCTCCACTCCTTGTCTTTCTATCCCAGAAAGAAAGACACTGTTGAATTTCTGGGACTTATATAACACTCTGTGATATTACATAATTTCATACTTTCTGTATTAATTCAGAAAAAAATTAACTACCCTATGATAAACATTCTGCTAGGTCATGCTGAAACAAAAATTAATTGTGAAGAGAGTTTTTCAGAGTTCCACCTGGTATAGAGTATCTTGTGTTTCTTTTACCAAAAAAGGAAGAATATTACCGAATTTCTGTGTCATATATGCAGCTTTATCACACTGTATAATTTAATCCTTACCTATAATCTTCTGTACATGAAACTGAGTAAAATCTGATAAAGTTATAGGGTGTCTATGATATCCTATATAACTTGTTTTCTGGTAACTTGAAGATTTAGCCATCCACATTGCAACAATCCTGGTAGAGAAATAAAAGAAATGTTCACTCATCAACTTTTTCTGAACTTTCCCCAATTTGTGAAGTTAGAATGATTTAGTGACTAATAACCTCACTGATGGTCTTTCCTTATTTCATAATTCTTTCAGCAGTCTAAATTACCTATTTAGTCATTCTATTTTTTGTTGGTAATAGAGTTCTAAATTAAAGATATTATAGTCTGTGAAACCCTTTGAAGGTGAACTGTAGTCCATGCTAAAAAATTCTATTAATTATCTTACATTTCCATTGTGCTTATATTTATAGAACTTTTATACAAGCACTGAGGTATTAAGCAAATATTTTAATTCATGGTAACAAGTAAGCAACCACTTACAAAAAAACTTTTTATCCAGAATTTACTCTTCCCCTTTTTTTGTTTATTACTTATTCTTACCATGTAACTACTAGGTCAAAGTGACCTTGGTTGTTTATAAAACAGGACCTGAGATTTCATTCTCTTAACTTATCCTAATTAGTACCGTTATTCTCTTGCTCCAAAATAATTTGAATATATGACTGCATAAGTTACTGTCTTTTACTAGTTCTGTAAATGATTCAGTGATCCTCTGAATTCTAGGAAAAGTAATACTATTTTTACACAAATAGTCAAACTAGATTAATTGCTGAGTTCAGACGCTAATTAAGCTGTTTTACAGGCTACTCTCAGTGCCAAATTTTACTGTCATTCCACTTACCTAACTTTTGCCTTAAGAAAATCAAATTTTTGATCATAATTAGAAAGTGATCAAACATCTTTGAACTAGAGGTGATAGTAGCAGAACATAGTGAATGTACTAGACAGCCACTTAACTTTAAAAGTTAGGTGAATTTCACCTCAAATACTTTTTCAAAGAAAACGGAAAAAGTAAGGGCTTTCAGGCATACAGTCTTCACACTGTGAAGGCCTCCAAAGTACAATGCCTATACCACCAGTGAGGTGGGAGAGGATCATTTCCATTTCACACAAAGCCTTGTGAAAAGCTTACTGAATTCTCTCGGGTGGATCCTAATTTCAACACAGCTAATTATCAGGCACTTAACACCATATTGAACTCATTTCCGTGAGCCTGAGAAAGCAGCAAAATACTCATCAGAATCTTAAAGGAACCTTCGCCGCTGGTCATCCAGAAATTCCCTACGAGCAACAGGAAACCCAAGAGCGTTGGAAAAGTAGAAGCCATATTTGTGAACGGTTTTTGTCTTGGAAGGACGGTGCAAGTGAAGATTCACTATGCCTCACAAAATACACTTAAGCCTAGGTGCTTAACTACGACAGATGCACGTATCAATGGGGACGTGTCACACAGTGAAAAGAGAAAACCCAGTCTAGGCCTCTTTCTGTGGCGACGAAGCTTTATGCCTACGCTCAACGCCATACCCACCCGCAGAAAATCTTCAGCAGCCGAAGAAGGCGGAGTCTCAGAGGGCACTCCCGCCGCACAACGCGCGCGTTGCGCCGCTAGGCTTCATGGGAACTGTAGTTTTAGTCATACATCCAACCCTTGTTCAGGCCTGTGTAGAGTGAGCCAGAAAACTACAACCCCCAGAGTGCTCTAAGGTGACGCGGGGCCACGGCGGTGACGACTGTGGCGGAGAAGGTCCGGAGGAGCTCTGCGTTCTGGAGTGGCGCTGCTTGGGCCGGTGGTAGATTGCAGGCTGCTGGCTCCAGGGCTGAGGAGAACGGGAAGCGGGTTCGGCATTTCCCATCGGGATCCCCGCAACGATGAGTGCTGCCAGGGAGTCCCATCCGCACGGGGTGAAGCGTTCAGCCTCCCCAGACGACGATGTAAATAACAATGGCGGGGAGAAGGAGGGTTGAGGCCTACTAAATGTTGGGGTAGGCCGGGAAGGGTGGATGAAGACGGCGGGAGCGCCTGAGGCCTCTTGTAGGGGGAGGGCCGAGGGAGGTGGAACCAGATGTATGGGAATTGTCTCCCTTCTTCAGTTGGGGTCGAATGGTTTGGTGATACCCACCACCTAGGAGCCAGAGACGTGCGTAGCGAGAAGGGGGTTCGAGGAAGGAAATCCAGGGCAGGTCGAGAAGTGAAGAGCTTAGTCAGGGGATCATACTGCCTGCTTGCGGGCCCGTGAAGCTGCTTTGTCGGCCTTTCCCGTCAGCGTAGTGTCCGCCAGACCCTCCCTATTATCGGTTTAAATTGCTCCTGTGACAATGTCAAGATGTTCGTGCTAATTTGAACAGATTTTCCGGCAGGCCATGATTTTTGCAATTTACAGTTACGAGTTAAATTAACTTTAAACTGTACTATTAAGACTAAACCAAAAACGGTATTGAACCGAAAATTTTATCCGGGGAGTAAATTGGCACTGACGCGTGGTGGTGAGATTTAAGACGTTGAGACCTAGAAGCCCGTTTTAAATGTCGAGTACCTTTCTTCACACTCCTCCCCTATCCTCCAGGCTTGCTTGAAGAGCAAACCATTTCTTCCTTAAAGTAATTCGTTAAATATTTACTGCTCTGTCGGTTGTTGAGAATTCAAAGATGATTAATTAGGGTGCTTAGGCCATTTTGTATTTTTGTCCTAGCTCCTAGCGCAGTGTCCTGGACACTGCAGTAACCAGTAAACGTAAAACTACGTCCTTCATACAATGGATAAAAGCCTTGGGAACGCCGGTGGGGGTAGTTTGGGGAAGGGGACATGGAGAGGACAGTTTTTAAGAATGATGGATAGTAGATAGTTTTCTTTCCGTTATTCTTAAAAGCACTATCAGTTTTTGAATGTGTGGAGTATTCTCTATAGTGCGGTTCAGTGCTTTTCATGTCTTACTCTATAAACCATAAAAGGTTCACAGTACTAATAGTGCGCCAGTTGTAACAGATGAAATGGTCTTTGGGTGATGGATTTTTTACTGGAATAGCCGGGCTTGTCAGGGAAATTAATTTTAGGAAATTAATCTTTCTGCAGAAAGATTAATAATCAGTAAAGATTTGGGGATGAATGGTTATGTAGTGAGATCTATCCATGCTCTCTGTTTCTACCTACCACTGGCTGTTAAGACTTTTTTCCCTGTTACTATGGTGATCCAGTACTTGTCGGGAGTTTTATCTAGAATTTTGAATGACCTTGGGTACCATTTTCAAAGCAAATGCATTGTTTTCCTCCTGGCATTTAACTGTGACTTGATTGCTTGAATGAGAGAAGTCTTAGTTTGAAAGAAAACCCTTGGTGATATAAGGTAATTTAACAGAAAGTTGAAGGGTTTTAAGTAATTCTCTGCAGCTTCTGATGGTATCAGTTTAAACTACATGACCTTTAAGACCTTTTCCAATCCTGTAAGCTTCTCTTTTAAAGAGATGGTTATAGTTGCAATTCAAGATTAGGGCCTTGACCTTCACACACCATCTAAAAATGATTATGTTTCTAATTTTATATTCTCACCTGTGCTTTGATAGTGGGGTTTTGTTTTTTTTTTTAGTCATTTTCCTTCATAGGAATTTTTAAAAATTTTGCTGATAGTTGAAGGTTATCTTTGAGTACTTGCTTTTCAAAGAAATTAAAACTATTTTTAAAATGTACAATGAGATTGTAGAAAAGTCAGCTAATTGTAATATGGAGTTGGTAACAGTAGGTAACTGTTAGTAACAGTTTCTAATAAACATCCACTGCTTGTAAAGTATTTGCCCACTGACCTCATGTTAACTGAGGGTAACAAAACATTTTAAAGGATAATAAAATGCTGAGGGTGAAGACAATTTTCAAATGATTTCTCTATGATTAGGTTGGAGTGGAGAAGTGAAGGCAATCTTTCAGGGGAGTAGAATTGGAAAAGTTAATTCAGTAACTGGTTGAGAACCTTTCTATCAGTCACCCATGTGCTTTTTAGAATGTGCTGCTTGGGCAAGGAACTTGATGTTGTATATTAAGTTCTTTAAAAAGGTAGAACCAGAAGGACTTAATGATTTAAAAAAATTGGATTAGAAGTGGTGAACAATAGGGTTATTTACATAAAAGTATTGAAGCTATTTGCTCCTCCAATAGAGGGTTTAGGAAAGCTTTGACTTCTAGGCAATTGATTTGTTTTTTACTTAGTGCTATACTTTTTTATAACTGTAGTTCATGAATTACTGTCGCATATTCTGTCTCATTTGATCACATCCAGTATGATGTGGAAGGGGCAGAGGACTAAAGGCCAGAGGATCAAAGCAAGTCACTTAACCTCTTTGCCTCAGTGTCCTTTTTTATTAGAGACTCTTAAGACAATGTAAGTGAAAAGTGATCTGTAAACTTTAAAAGACTATGTAATTCTTAAGTGTTGTTACTGTAAAGACAGTCTTAATGAAGCCTTGCTATGTAGATAAGGAATTAAAACTAAGACGTTAAATCCCATGCTCAGGCTCACAGAGCAAGTGATTTAGTGAGAATCATAACTTAAATTTTACTAGTGCTTTTTTTAAAAAACTATATTGAGCCAATTAAGTATTAGCTAGTCTATAAAAAGATATGAGTTGTCTCATGGAAAGAAGAAGTAGAGGTTGGGAACTTACATAACCAAAACCATGAGGGCATATAAACTCCCCACCAAAAGGTATTTAAAAGAACAATAAGTAGGTGCCCAGTGTGGTACAAATAAGTTAACTTTCATTTCCCTAGGAAAAGTGATCATCATTGTTTCTTTTATATTCTTAGGCTTTTATGAATAATTTTCAGAAGTAAAATAAAATGAAAAATTTTATTAAAATTTTAATGAGTTTAACCATAGCAACCCCAAATTTGTATTCCACATTTTCCTGATTTTCATGATATGCATCTGAAAATAGCTGCTTATCACTTGTCATTTGTGAAACTAGAATATTTAATTTCAGATTTCAAATCTAATTCTACTAGTTACTATATTGGTATCATGAAAATATAATAGTTGAGTTTTTTGAAATCTTTGCTCATAATTCTGACTTGAAAAGGGGGTTCTTTTATTCCACAATTACAAAACATTTTCACTTTTAGATTATAAACTTGATTACAATGCTAAATCCACGGAATGTTTTCATTTCTACATTCCTTCTAATCACCTTTGTATACACATCTGCTTTCACCACTTGTCCGCTTACAAACCAAATCAAGTAAATTTTTAGAAGACAGGATGGTCTAGGCTCTTATTGTAAAATATTGAATGAAGACCTTCCTGTTAAATGACTCTAAGTGAGAATACCTTATTTGTTTCTCATCCCTTTCTCTCATCTCATTGATTCTTGGATTGGAAAAAAGTTATCTAGTATTTCAGAAATACCAGACTCATCGTCTAAGGTTTTTGCATATATAACTAATTTTGCCATCAACATTAGTTTAGAATACATTACCTATTTTGTGCTTATTGTCCTTCTTATTCTGCAAATAATTATGATATACTTTCACTTTTCAGTTTTTCACCCAGTTATGTGTAGAAATGAAAAATTCTGAGTTCTCAACTATGTGAGAATGAAAATGAAAAGCTATGAATCAGTGAAAGCTAGAAGCATACAATGGGGTGATGTCTTCTTGAAAGTTGATACAGTACTTTAGATAACATGATGAGAAAAACTTGTACCATTTTTCTATTTTCTTATTCATCTTTAATATAATTGGGAATAACTGACAGTGGATATGGGACATACAGTTCTGATCCCCATAAGGTATGGAGGCCGAGGAACAGGGCTCTGGCCCACTCAGCAGCATGCCTTTGGTACCTGCTGCTTCCAGTCCGCAAGTTCTGTCCTCAAGCACCAAGACACGGTAGTCAAAAGAAAAAAGAAAAGAATTATAATGAAGTAATTCTTACATTTGTTTCAGATATAGGGAGAAATGTGATCTCTAGGATTCCGTAATTCTTAGATTTTTCAAATGGATCAGTAGATCCATTTGATAATTAAGACAGATTGGATTTTATTCTGTGCTTTAAAAAAAATAACTAAATTTTTCCTTGGATAAGTAGAACTGCTCAGAAATGGAAACACTAAAATTTTAGGGTCTAGTAGATTCTGATTGTTACTTGTCCTTTAGAATATTGCTAAAATCAGAGTTTTTAACTTCAGCTAACAACTGTGGCAGCCTTCTGGGTTCAAAGTACTAGGTGCTTTTGGGCCTTGCAAGGCTCTAGGGCGGTAGGTCTAAAAGTCTGATCCCCGTATCAGAGCATCAGTATCACTTAGGAATTTGTTAGAAATGAAATCCTCATGCCCCCATCCCAGACGTACCAAATTTAAAACTCTTGGGGTGTAGTCTAACAGTGTTTTAACAAGGCCTCTAGGTAATTTTAATAGATACAAACTTTCCAGAACCAGAATTCTGACTATAAGAGTTCTTAATAGAAAAGGAATATATTTTACTTTGAATATGGTACATATGCTTAACATCCTTTAATTTTCATTTATGCCAAAAAAATTAATTGGCTAATTTCTTTTCCAGCTTGGATCTAGCAATTGGGAGGCAGCAGACTTAGGTAATGAAGAAAGAAAACAAAAGTTCTTGAGACTTATGGGTGCAGGAAAGGTAAGCATCAGACTGTATGCATTTTTATCTTTTTGTGTGAAAATACCCTTTTTGTGTATTTTAATGAGGACTGAATACACCTGGATACCATTTTCCTGTTTGGCTTTGGGAAATATAGCCAACCTGACTGAGTACTTAAAATTTACACCATTTCTGGGCTAATTTTAGTATTATTGCCTCTGGGGAATAAGGTTTAGAGACTGTATAGAGAAAAAAATTGGTATGAGGAGACCCCTATCTAAAAGATTGTGAAAAAAATTAAGACTTACACAAATAAAGAATTTGCTAATCCAGATTTCCTTGTAATTTGAAAGTAGTGTAAAGTTTCTCTAGGTTCATGCAAATAAAAGATTTACTAAGTATATATAAAGTAAGTATTGTTTAGGGAGCATGCTAAATCTAGTTGAATGAAAACTCTTTAAGTACTTAGAACACCCTAACATAAAATGTTTGAAATTTAGCTACCAATAATTATATCTCAATGTAAGTGGTAGAATGTAGGGGGAAGGAGACTAGATCTAACAATTTTTTAAAAAAGAAGTATGGTTACTGATAAATGAGCTAGCTGTTTAGCATATGTTAACATTTTTTGCTAGCAAGGCCAAGATTATAGCTTTGAATCTGTTATATAGGCTGTGTATATTTATAATTTGTAGTCACAAAGTATATTTCTAATCCTAGCCAATTACCATGAGTATTTTATTAGTCACAGGTAAACCTACCTACAAAGTATTAATCGATCAATATAAAATACCATCATTATCATAGAATAATTTGATGCCATGATACTTACTCCATAGTTAAAATGGAACACCTTCTGCAATCTAAAGAAGCAGCATATTAAAGCATTAATTTATATATATGTTAAGGCAATAGGCATTAATGTCTGAAGCTTTTCAGTAGTGTCTTTGTATTTGGAGAATGTGTCTGCAAAATTGGAAGATTTTTTTTTTTTTTCTTCACAGGTGATTTTTAAGACTTCTTTGCAGTCTCATTTGATCTCACTTTCACTGTTTTAATAAACATTTTATTTCTTTACCTCATGAAATTGAATATTAGCCATGAAGAGTAGATTGGAACTGATAAATTGAAAATAATTGTGTAGCCTAATCAGTTCATGAGTGTGAATTAGATTTATTTTTATGTGTTAAGATTGTTTTAAATTCCGTTCTTAAGTTTGTAGTTGGATATTCATTATAGTCAAATAGAAATGGTAATGACTTTCACTTTTAATATTTCAAAGATAATGTATATGGCACTTTGTTCATTGTAAGTTATTTCATTTTTATCTAGCTAAATAATCTCATTTGTTTTCTTTTCCATGAGATATTCATGAGACATCAAAGAGAAGGTGTGAACATTAAAGTAATTCATGTAACAGACCTGTTAGGAAAGAAAATATTTACTGATCATGATTTTCTGGTTTTCCTTCCATCCCGTTTATAAAGTCTCAATCTGCTACGTAATCTCTACTGCCTCCGCTTTGAGTTTATTTTAATGACACTTTATAACTTGTAGCACACTATTTATTGATTCTGTTTCCCCTCCTTATCCCTAGCCTTGCTAGCATGTAAGTTCCATAAATACAGGGATCTTTTTTCTTCATTACGTCCCCGAAACCTAGAATAGTGTTGGACACAGAGCAGACACTCAGTTGTGTTAAATTAGTGGTCTCAAACTGATATGTTTTCTGCCTTACAGAAAGAACACACTGGTCGTCTTGTCATCGGAGACCACAAATCAACATCTCACTTCCGAACAGGTAAGAAAATAAAATACAAAAAAAGTGGAAGTGCTAAATTCGGAATATAAAATATTTGTACATAATTGGGCATAGTCTAACTTCTGTGTGTAACTGTATTATTGAAAAAATAGAATTGGAAATGTTATGTAGAATATGCAGATATTCTACATGTCATATAATAGCATATACTTTGATTTTTTAAGATTTCAGAGTATATATAAATGATATTCTAATCAAGAAACTGTCCATTACTGTCTTTATTTTTACTAATTCACAATATAGTTTAATTGTGAGGTTTTATGCCTCATTTTGCCAATTATTATGTGTATAGAATTTTATTTTATGAATTACTTAGCATGCTATGGTACTGTTGGCACATTATACTGTTTTTTAGTTCATTTGGTCTGCCGAAAAGTAAAATTTTCTTCTATTTAAAACTGACCTTTATCTTGGATGTTAGTAATAAACAAGGTGTAATAACCTGAATTATATTTAATAACACTTCTATATAAGTTAACTTTATAGTGACCCAAGAATACCTGGCATAAATGTTTTCCATCTTTTCTAAACACTGTTGTAGATCAGAGGATTGAAGAAATTATCACAAATACAACTTTTAGTTATTCTGTGTCTATTAGGTAACCACCTATGGTACAAAAATCCATCCACAAGATACATTGTAAAATTAAATCAACCCTGAATAGGGGCTTCTCCAGTAGTGTAGCGGTTAGGCGCTGCGCTGTGGAGGAGCTGTCGGCAGC
This sequence comes from Scalopus aquaticus, assembly GCA_004024925.1. Classification (NCBI taxonomy): domain Eukaryota; kingdom Metazoa; phylum Chordata; class Mammalia; order Eulipotyphla; family Talpidae; genus Scalopus; species Scalopus aquaticus. The sequence continues at coordinate 33,187 of PVIJ01009073.1, read as the reverse complement.
AGCATCGCAAGTTTGACGCCTGGGGAAGGAGAGTCCCACATGGCAGGGCAGACCTCTCCTGCCTCATCTGCTGCTTCCCTCACCAGTGTGTTTCCGTCAGTCTGCCTGTTCTGCTCCCCACTCTGTCTGTGGTGAAGCCTCTCACCGCCAGCTCTTATGCATAAATAAATAATAAAAGAAGAAAGATTTGAAATAAAAAATACCACTTAAAAAAATCAACCCTGAATATAATAGCATTTGTATTATGGGGTTTTTTTTGTGTAATCAAATGTTTTTATTAATTTAACTGAAACATAACCAAAGTACACTGGAAATGCAGGGGAAGAAGACAAGAAAATTAATGAAGAACTGGAATCTCAATATCAGCAAAGTATGGACAGTAAATTATCAGGAAGATACCGACGACACTGTGGACTTGGCTTCAGTGAGGTAGTAATTAATGTATTTTCATTAAATGGGAAGATAATCCGTTTCCAGTTTGATATAATTTTTGTTACGTTACTCTCGCGATTGGGATTTCTATGATACAGTCACTTAAAATATTCTAATATGCCCAACTTGGTCTTTGTAGATAATGAACAGATATTTGAGAGTTTCATAAATGTTCTTTTGATACCAGCTTAATGTAAATACTGCTTAACTATTAGAGTACATCTTTAGTAGACATGAATAATATACACATATGATATTTTATGTAAATACTGGTTTGGGGGAGTTTTCTCATTGATTTCCTAAGTCATTTCATATTATAACTACTAGTTAATTATTCCAAAGTAATATAAATACCAAAACATTGATAACTTTCCTATATTAACATGGGTCATTGGTTAACTTGTTTTATCTACTTTTTAAAACATTTCTTTCAGGAAGATAAAAGATGATAGTTTTCAAACTAGGGAAAGAGGGAACAGGTGAGTGGTTTTCAAACAAAATCCTATGCAGGTCTCAGAGTATAGGTGTGGTGTAGTGACGTGCATCTTCAGAGGTGCGAGCTTACACCTCTCATTCATACGTTGTAAGCCAGTGTTACCTCAATTGAAAATAAAACCAGACCTGGAAATGCCTGAATTCTTAGTTTTTCCCTTGTCAACCTTTGATCATCATACCGTTCTAAACTTGATTTAATGACTAGGGAATAGATTTTTTTGGCACTCTTATAAAAGTTAAGGTCTTTCCCAGCTTATATACTAGGTGGTTGTATTAATTTTAAGAAGAGCCTGTTAATTGATGTTTTAAGGTAGAAGATCATGATGGAGAAGGAGATGTGGCTGGAGATGATGATGATGATGATGATTCACCTGATCCTGAAAGTCCAGATGACTCTGAAAGTGATTCAGAGTCAGAGAAAGAAGAGTCTGCTGAAGAACTCCAAGCTCCTGAGCATCCTGATGAAGTAGAGGATCCCAAAAACAAAAAAGATGCAAAAAGCAATTATAAAATGATGTTTGTTAAATCCAGTGGTTCATAACTCCCAAACACTTAGTCTTTGTATTAAAAGTAAGCCTTATTGTTATAATGCACAGTGGAGGACTGCTTATAGAGCACAGACCTTTGTATTATAATTTTTAAAAAGGCCCTTTTAAATAATTACAAAGAGTGTTTGCATTCAGATGCCATGGGTTACACTTTTATGGGCATGACTATAACCATTTTTGTAAAGAGTAAGAGTTGTATAAAATAAGAAATAAATACAATACTCAATTTCCTTTCATATTAGTATCATCAAACCTCTAATCTCACCTTTTACCCCTTCAAATACAGTTAGTGGGGAGGCATTTTTGGTTTGACAGCTGTTTCATCTTTTTTGTTCATATTCTCTTATAAAAAGTTTATCTGATACTGTGATGTTTTCATGAAAAATATTCTTTCATTTTATTTTGTTATGGAACTATTATCATGGATATTTCTGCTGCCCATTAGCAGTCTAAATGTTGGCAAAAGATTAGGTACTTTACTCTTACTGATTCAGCTCTACTCTTTTGGACCAAAGCAGCAGGAGCAAATATTTTCACACCTGTTGGGATGAAGTTGCAATTGTCAAATATTTGGAATATTGTGCTCCCAAGCAGTCTTTATATAATTTGAATTACATTGTATGTTGGATTTTGATAAAATTTGGCCAATTTTTACAGAAGAAATTATTTCTCTGGTCCTTTGGTCCTATTGATTTAGAAATATGTAAAACTGGATTTTTTTTTTTTTTAAGGTATTATGTGACCAAAGTTAATTTTCTTTTTAAGGCCTAAATAAAGAAAAAGCAGTTTCTCATATTTGGTTGTGATACCTTTATCCTCATTAATATACAAATGAGGAACAGGCTTACTAAAATAAGCTAAAACTATTTTTTCATTTTATCCCAGTGCTGTTTGCTATCTGATTACTAAAACGTAGTCTTGCTTTCTGACTTCATTGCTGCTTCTGTTGGGGTGAGATTAGATCACCTCTGACTGCTGTTGTTTTGGATCATATATACAGCACATTAACACAAGTTGCATTATAGTCTAGTCTATGATCTTCAAATAATTGGGTCCAAAATCTTCACGTTTCTAAGTAAAGTGTTCAAAGGCTTGAAGTCAAACCTGTTTGTTTGTTGAACTCTTATACATCTAGAGATACTTATGTGTTTGATGTGTTGGATTTTTAAAAATTATTTGTGTCATTTTGAAATTTAGAATATGTTAGAGGACTGTAGCAGCTAGAACAGGTAATGTTTGGTTTATGCAATCCATCCCGAAATATTTTTCATATCAGATGCCCAATATTTGTTTTAGATTTTTAAAAAATCTTATGTTTTACAATACCCTTTACAGTAAAAAAAAATTGATTCAGTGCATAGTAGACAGGATATATGACATTTAACAGATACTTGGTTCGAACAAGTTTGGCCTCAACAAATTTCAGTTTGGCCAAAGATTTTTCAAATATCTAGTCTGCAGTGTTCTTACTACTATTAATTTAAGTAGAAAGTGAAGACTGGCTGACTTATAAGGATGGAAGAGGGAAAGATGAAGTATTAATACGTATTTTTCATCAATTGTTTAAATGTTGTTGGTTGTTCATGAATCTTGGTTACTTATGTATAAATAGAAGAGACCCCTTATAAAATAACTATACTGGGTGACCTTTTTATTTCCAGTAAAGAAATTCTCATTTAAATTAATTCATATATTGGAAATTCACATAATTTAGGGTTGGAATAAATTTAGGTCTAACATTATAGAGGTCTAGTGTCCCAGCACCACATTAAACATCATGGCTGATTTTAAGCATAAACATAGGGGTGTTTTCCTTTACCAAACTGGGGAGATTAAAGGAAGAGCGATGCCATGTCATCTTGATATCCCCACTAATGAAAGTACTTTCTGGAAAAATTTAAAAATTTTTGTGCACAGAAACACTTCAGTGGAAAGTTTAATGGTTGATATATCTCAAGTGTTTACCTAGAGCAGTGATCTAATGTGTCAAATTGAAAATATTTTCAGAAACAGTCCAATTTTGCTTATATTGGTAAATAAAAGTCTTCTTAAATCTAACTTTAAACCTGGGAGAATTTATGGTACAAAGGAAAGTTAGATTTGATTTTAAAGTTTGAAAGCAAAAAGGCCACATTTTTTGAGTAAATTTTAAGGAAATAAATTTCAACTACCTGGTTGATCACTTCTGAAACAGTTTTAGTTACACTGTCTACGCAGTACACACATCTGGACACTGAATGGCCCAAAGTTAAGTATGCACCTGAAATGACTATTTCAGAAATCTTGCCTGGCCATAACAGTTCTATCCCTTTACACATACTCAAATCAAGTTACCAGTCTTTACACTATCACTTTTGTCAGTATCCCAAATAAAACTCTCTACTGCCATGCCTTCCTGGAATATCCCAACCCTGTACAGAATATTTCTAGAGATAACACCAGATGCACACGTCACCATTACTAAAAGTGTTCACTAACATCAACACTACAAGTTACCTTTCATGCTTTCTTAGTTTTCCCATTGTTTGAAACCTCAGTTCTTATGTGACATACTTTTCTACTTGACTCAACATGTCCTTGCCTTCTAGCTTATATAAGAGACACCTAAATCCACAACCAAGAAGAGTGCCACTGCTATAACATCCCAGCTCCATCATCCTAATCATAAGCCAAGGAACCATGGGCATAACTAAAACTCTCTGGGCCTCTTTTCCTCATCTGTAAAGTGAGGATAGCAATGTCCACCTTGTATGTTTATTGTGAGAATTAGGTGGAATTTAGCACACCGGTAGCTATAAGTGTTCAATAAATGCTAGCAACTGCTAATCCTTTGCATCTCTTGTGAACCTAATGCTTTTGAGTCTTAAACCTCTCAGTCTGTTTACTCTTCTCTGTCAGCATTTGTCTCCTAAATTCTCAAATAGTTCATTTCTTATAAAAACTATTGTTCTTTGATACCAAGTATTTCAGCTGTAATCCTTTCTCTACACCTATATCCACTTTTAATAACTTGTTTCTATTACTATCTACTAACTACCATCTGCACTCAGCACTCCAGTATGGCTTCCACACCACATTGACACAACTGTCTGAAAAATGATCATCAAAATCGAGTCTGATTGTTCTGAAGGTTATTTTTCAACTTGTTCCTTGTTGACCTGTTAACAATACTTGGCATCATTAACCAGTAGCCTTTGAATAAATACACACTCCCGGGGTATGTGAAGGGGTTCAACAGTTTCCCAACCCTGAACATCTCTGTGTACTTGTCTCTAAATTGAACTCCCTGAAAATTTATCCCATTAAAGGGAAAAGAAGGTAATACCTTTCAGCTATTTCCTAAAGGACTGATAGAAATAAAAGATTAGTCTTGGGCCCTCCCTGGTGGCCCAGTGGGTTAAGAAAGCACAGCACTATGAAGCTATCCAGAGCCACTGCAGCACGAGTTCAATACCCAGCCAGGGAGATTCTCACATGGCGCAGCAGACCTTTCCTGTCTCACCCGCTGCTCCCCTCAGCAGTGTACTTCAGTTGATCTGCCTGTTCTGCTCCCTGCTCTGTCTCTGGTGAATCCTCTCACCACCCCACACCTCTGGCCTACACCCCAGTTCTTGTATGCATGCATAAATCTTTAAAAAAAAAAAAAAAGATTGGTCTTGAAAACTGAGACACATTTAATGTAATAAACATGAAATTTAGTTTAGAGTTTGCAAACAACCGAAGGAGAACATAGCTGTGTCTAGGTAGGGTGAAATGCTTTCTTTTATAGTACTATTATTAAGTTCCAAATGGAACTTACCCCATGGGCCTTTGTTGTCTGGAGTATTATCCTTAAATCACTATTCTCAACCATGGGGGATTTTGGCCCCCCGATTCATATGGCAATGTCTGGAGGTATTTTTGTCTTGACTTGGAGATGCTACTGAAAAACACTGGGTGGAGGCCACATATGCTGCTAAACATACTACATGGCTTAGGACATCGTTGAAGAACTGGCCCAAAATATCAAACTATACAACATTTTTTTTAAAGAGTTATTTTTTATTTATACATACAAGCTGGGGTACAGGCCAGAGGCGTGGGGCGGCGAGAGGGTTCACCAGAGACAGAGTGGGGAGCAGAACAGGCAGATCAGAAATACACTGCTGAGGGGAGCAGCGGGCGGGGCAGGACAGAGGTCTGCCGAACCATGTGGGATTCTCCCCGGCCTGGCGTCGAACTCGCGTCGCCGCTGCCGACAGCTCCACAGCGCAGCGCTTAACTGCTGCGCCACTGGGGAGGCCCTATACAACATTTTTATGAGTAAAATACAGGAAGACTTTTTGAAGGTGCAGACAATCACAAACTACAAAGGAAAAGATTTATGAACTCAAATGACCTTAAAATGAGAAATATCTTTGTCAAAGACGCCATGAAAGAAATGGAAGATCACTGCAGTACACAGCCAAAAAGAGGCTGTGTCAGATACTTGTGCTCCACTGCACCTCTTGGTTCCCATTTTACTGTTACTACTGCAGCATCTCAGCGACATCTCTCATTTGATTCCCCAGTGCTTCCGAGCTGTCCCACTGTGGGATTCACAAGAGAATCATTTGGGATCTGGAGATGTGAGGGACACCACCAGATAGAGAATGCTTGGTCAATGGGGGCTCTGAGCTAGAGAATGATTGCACTTCGCTTTCTTACCTCAAGTGGATAATTTTGAGGTGCATGACTTCAGAGGTTCCCAGTGATACTGAACCCAAGTTTCTTGCAACAGTGACCAACCTGAAGGGACTCTTCTGTTTTCCCCTTCTTTCTTTCCACTTCTGTTCCATAGGATCATTTCCCAAATAAGTTCTACCAGCAAACCCTTTCCTCAGGCCCTGTTTTCAAGGGGTAATCCAGGCTAAGATAGATTTACATCCAGAATCTGTACAAATCAAGAAGACAGACAACCCAGTAGGATAATGACAACAGACCTGGCAGGTACTTCACAAAAAAGGAAACCCAAGTGGCTCATGAACATTCAGAAAGATATTCAATATCATTAATAATCAAGGAGATGCTTCATACTTCCAAAATGGCTAAAATTTAAAGTTTTATTGTATATATTATCTATTGCTGTTAAGAAATTACCCCAAAATTCACCAGCTTAATAAACATTTAAATCACAGGAACCTGGGGCCTCCCTGGTGGCGCAGCAGTTAAGCGCTGCGCTGTGGAGCTGTTGGCAGCGGTGATGCGAGTTCCACACCCGGCTGGGGAGATTCCCACATGGTGCGGCAGACCTCTCCTGCCTCGCCCACTGCTCCCCTCAGCAGTGTATTTCTGATCTGCCTGTTCTGCTCCCCACTCTGTCTCTGGTGAACTGTCTTGCCGCCCCATGCCTCTGTCCTATACCCCAGCTTAAATAAATAAACCTTAAAAAAATAAAAGACTTCACAAATTCTTAAAAAATAATAATAATAAATAAATCACAGAAACCTGGACTTAGGTAGGTGCTTTGGCCAAGGGTACATCACAAGGTTGTAAACAAAGTGTTAGTTTGGGCTGTAAGCATCTCAAGGCTTGACTTGGGAGAGCCCATTTCCAAGCTCATAAGGCTATAGCAGTTCTCAGGTCCTCACTGGCTATTGGTCAGCGATACCAGTTCCTTGCACTAGAGTGTCTCCAGAGCTTAGCTCACAACTGGGGTTCCCTCATAGTAGGCAAGTTAGAAAGCAAGGGAAGATGCTCAATAACTCAGTCTTTCTGTAATCTTACCTTGGAAATGACATTCTGCTCTGTCATATCCTAGTCCTATCCCTTGCTAGGCGAGGGGCTATCAGGAGGAGGGAATGACCGAAGGAGGATTCCCAACAGCTCAGAGGCTGCCACAAGAGAGGATGTATAGCACCTCGCATATTGACAGCAGTAGTAAAAATTAACACTGCTACTTTGGAAGACAGTGGCATTTTCTATCTAAGTTGAAGGTATGCTTCTCCTGTAGCCTAGCAACTCTACACACCTTGGTACATACTGAAAGAAATAAAAGTGCATGTGCACCAGGAGACATATAGAGATTTAAGACAGCATTATTGCAATTTGTCGCTTCAAATTAGAAATACCCAATGTCCTTCAATAGTAGAGTGGATAAATAGTTGTCAAATATTCCTACTGAATACTATGCAATAGAAAAATGAGTGAATATGTTTAGTGAAAAAAATCAGACACAAAGAAATGCATCCTTGACTATTCCATCCATACACACTGCAGAAAACTAAGCTAGAGTATTCAGAGATGCCTGTGTAGACAGTAAAACTATAAAGACCAAGCAAGTAAGTTGTTACTATAGAAGGCAGGTGAGTGGTTAGCCTTCATGGGAGTGGGTGGACTGCTGAGCAGGAAGGGGCATCAACAGGGCTTCTGGCACCTTGGCAAACTTAAATTTCTTAACTAAAGGGTAGTCACACAGTTGTTGGTTTTCTGAGCTGTACTCATTATTTTGTGAAGCTTCTATATGTATATTTTACCATAAAGAAAATTTTGACAGAACTACACACAGATCCACATCCGATTATCCAGTCAAGCACAAAGCCGGTATAGATGAGGGTTCAGCCTGAGCTATGTACCTGGTGTACGTAAACCAGTATCCATTTCCAGATTCCTTTCATTGGGGAATCTGGGATATGTTCCTGTCTGCCTCACCCCGACGATGCCAGCACTGGAAGGAAACGAAAGCAATTGGGCTGTGCCTCCTGGAAGCCCTGCCATTCCAGCAGGATTTGACCTGGAAGGGGTTGAGGCTTCTCGTCCTGTGAGATGACCCAACCTTCTCCCACTTGCATGGCAGGGGGCAGTGACTGTGAGGAGGAGCAGAGCTCGCTGGGTGACCCTAGCTTAGGTGTCAAGGGTAGGGAGTCCTTTTGGAGCAGTCACTGGAGCTCAGCTCTCAGACGACCTGCTTGTCCCATATGATTTCCATGAAAAGATGCAAAAACCCTCTCTAACCACAAACCTGAGCTCGCCTCCAACTTCAGTGAAAAGGTCAAGGGAATTTTCCTCTCCTTTAAATGGAACGAATCTTTCTTGGGCCCAGAAAGAATTATTTATCAGGTGTTCACGGCACTCCGTGTGCCTTTACAGGCCTAGCTGTGCTCTGAGGCACAACAGACAACTTTCTTCCTGAAAGCTCAGTTTATAGGCCAACTTCAAAGCCCCGGTCCCAGAGCAGGGCACAAGACTCCAGGTTGGGAACTGACATCAAAAGGGGCATGCACAGGTTGATCTGATGTCAGGGTGGACAGCCGCAGGGCTGAGGGGAAGCCTTAGAGGATTGGCCTGTCCTCAGTCCCTGGAGAGTCCGAGACAGGTAGGCAGTGGCACAGCCTTCGAACCCCAGCTTCAAAAGCCCTGGACCATTGCTTTACTTGCTGCAGGCAACTGTCTAAAATAGCGCGCAGATGGCAGAGGGCAGATGACCCCAAACCTATTTATCCTGCCAAGGCAGGGGAGACAGGATTTAAATGTGAGACCATCACCTGGAGCTCCACTGCTCAAAATGAGGCTCATACACGAGGGTAAGCCAGCACAGTGACTGTTAATTGGCGCTCCCGTGTCAGGAGCTCTGCTTAAGGACACTCGTTTCATCCACACCATTACCCATGCAAGGCAGGAGCCCTTCTCCTCATGTTTCAGAGGAGGAAAATAAAGCTTTTGGAGATTTGGAGGTTTGTCCAAAGTCAGTTAACAGTGGTAGATTTGAATTCCACAATCCTGTTCTTACCTGACTACTAAAGCAATTTAAAAATGGGGACTTAGGGATGACCTCTGTGGGGCAGAGTGAAAACACTCAACAGCACAGAGCTTGGCAGAGTCATCTGATGAAGAGAAGACTCTGGCCAACAGTCCTTGATTTCCTCTTCTATTCATTGCTTCATTCATTCAACTAATTATTTCTTAGTATCTTATTTGTGGCTCATTGTTCCGAACACTAGAAATAATATGAAGAAAACAATGAGCTTACTCTCAGGGAGTTTATGTTCTTGTGTGGAAGACAGGCAATAAACAAATAAGTGAATCAGAGTGTGCTACAGTTAAATGACTGCAACCTAAAGGCAGGTAAATGATAAGCTACTATGTATTTTTCCTAGTGCGTTCTATAGGGCCAGGAACCCTATGGCACCAGAGGTTCAGTAACTCCCCTAAGGTCACAGGGTACCTGGCAAAATGATCCAACCAGGACTTTGATCCAAAAGGAGCAGGTAGCCCAGCTCCTTTCCACAGCATCAACCTACTTAAAAGGGATGACCAGCCATGGTCACACAGAAGAGGGCAGTGCCATCTTATTCTGACCCAAGAGAGGTCCAGAAACATGGGTACCAGGTCTGTGGGGTGGAGGCATACTGTAGTGTCTCTGAGATAGGACCCCAAGTGGATGACCACAGGACGATCAAAGATTGCTCTGATCCAAAGGCTGTGGCTCAACCTTCCAAGAAAGATTTGGCGCCCCCTGGGGACAGAGCTGGGTAAGTGTCAGTGACCACCAGTAGCCTGACCTACTGAGCACCAGCTGGTGCTGATAAATTTTGTTTCTGACCTCCAAAGCCCAGAGGCCAATGGCCAGGTCAAGAATACAAGTAATGCCTGGGGTGCCCAAGTGATGCTCAGGCTGTGCAAATCAAATCAGCATGCGTCCCCTGTGCACTAGGCCCATGGGTCTGCCTTCAGGCTGGGATTTCATTGTTCCCACTAAAGGTGATTCTATCTCAAGTGACCCAGAATCCAGGCCCCAAAACTGTTTTAGCCCTCCATCTCCTTTCCAAAGTTACAGCAGTCCATGTGGTGGTTAAAAGGTTTCGGAAGTCAGATATACCTTCAAACTCAACTAAGTCACGTATTAGTCTTGGAACCATCACACTCCCATTCTCACGGATGCAGCATGGGAATGATGATGAGCTGGTAGGCTAGGTTATACCAGTAGAAAATTGAGGCTAAAATCACAGGGAGTGGATACATCAAAGTATTTTACTCATGCAGTTAGCTATGGTCTTGGGGCCTCTCCTCGGCAAAGCATTAGGGGTCAGCTTGCATGCTATGGTGACATCATCCAGAATGTGACCTGCAGGCGGCTGCTGCAGGGGAAGAGAAAGCCGGAAGATGTGCACCGGCTCTTAGCTGCTGCAGTGTGACTACAGGAGAATGAGGAAGGACTTGCGGTACATCGTCTCTGAGGGGGTCACTACCATTTCTTTCCCTCCTGCACGTGCATCCTGCTGCAGCGCTTTACATCTGGCCGGCCTGTGTCTTGTCTTGGCCAAGGATGTGGCGGAAGTGATCCTGTGCCAGTGCCACACCTCCTCCTCAGAAGGTCTGGCAGCATCTAGGACTGATCAGTGATGTCAACCCAGAGCTAAGGACATTGGCAGTTTCCTGACTCTGTAACCTCAACCAGAGACCGTGTCTCTCGGTTCTTTTCAGTTCGAAAGCAGAGCATGAGGGAAAGCAGGTGGCTGAGCAGTAAGGAGATCCTTGCTCACGAGGCCAACCCCCATGCAGCAGAAGGAAGCCCTAGCAAGGGCTTTCAGCTCTCTCTTTGAGAGGCTCAGCTGAGAAGCCTCTTCCTTGTCCCCAAGATGCTCCCATTGTGCTCAAAGAGATCCCTGTAAGGTCTGTGTGTGCCTCTGCCTCTCTCCCCAAAGCACGGCTCTTCCTGGGGGGGTTCGCTCCTCCGACCACAGCCTGCACCTCCACTCTGTGGGCCTGTCCACCCCCAGTGTGCCCTCACTCCAGCCTCATCTGCATTGAACATCTCTTGTTGGGCTGTGGCACAGAATACTCAACAGACTCATATTAAAAATGCCCTTTAAAATTCAAAAGCTTTGAACTAAAGAAATACCTCGAGAAGTTTTCATGGAAAGTTCAGCTCCGCTGGTTCAATTCACCACACTTAGATGCACCTTTTCAAATAATAGGGAAAAAATGTAACAGGGTCAGACCCAATCAATATGCTTGTTCAAACAGAATTGCAGGGACTGTGATGTGCGCGCATTTTGTGCTCTGCCTTTGTACCCGCCACTCACTCTGAAGAAAGGTTTCTTTGCTCGGAGAGCAATGAAAGTGGTAGCCTTTGGAGTGGAGACGGCAAAGCAGTGGCATGTTTACCGAGCAGGGAGGGGTTGCCATTTTTCCCGTCCCCCCAGCCTCATCTCTTTGTTCTTTTCATAACAGCATGCAACACACATGGGCAAAGTCTCTCGCACACCCGTGTCTGATGCTGAATCCAAAGCAGAGGGCTCCGAGCATTTGCCTGCCATGTCCCAGAAATGTGATTTGTGGATTAGACAAATGATTTGCTGCTTCTTTCCCACCCTTGGTGAGAACACAAAAGGACTTGCCATGGGATATGGTACCACAATTGGGGGAACTTCTAAAGCTCCAAGTGGGTTCTTGTTTAGCTGATTGAGGTTCACTATCTGGCCACTCCTCACCCCCCAGCTCCATCACCAAGCTAATTTTGGGCAAGTAGAAGCTTCCAACTAACAGCCAGGAAAATTCTGGAGGACCCAACTTAAAGGGTGATAGGGAGGGTAAGAGGATAGGGACAATCTTTACCCCACAGCTGGACACTGGGCAACAAGCCGCTCCCCTGTCCCCTAAAGAAAATGAATGATGGGGAGCAAACCAACGCTCAAAGTGCACTCACACATGTAGGCAGCGCAACTTTGACCACATCAACAGCACCCCGAGAAGCTGCCGAGAAGCTGGCCAGTTCAGGAGGCCCAAAGGCAGCCCGGGAAAAGATTATTCCCAGCCTGTTTCATACTAGACCCTAAAATGTTCTCATGGATCTTTCTAAAATTAGACAGCCTGGGCTCAACCTGGGCCTGCTTAGAGTCAAAACTCAGGAGTGGACAGCGAAAGGATGTGGGAGAAGCATGTTCATGTCCCTTTGTCAACTGTGATCTCATTTGAAACTTGGCTTAGGCCCTGTGGTCCTGTGAAAAGAAGCTGGGCCAGAATCACTGGGCCGGGTGGGGTTTCCCACGGTCATCCCCACCTGGGGGTCCCTGCCCAGCCAGTCTCATCACGGAGCGCCCCTCTTACCTCAGGAGTCCTCTGGAGGGGGTTGAGGGGGAGCCGCGCCGCGGTGCCCACTGACAGGTGCTGTGGCTGGAGCACATCTTTTCCAAGCCACACGTGATCTTCATGGAATCTGAGTCCATTGAAGACCTGTCATGCTCCCTGTAGACTGAAATTTGGGCCACGATTCTTCTAGGACAGGCTACCCCACCTCCCTTCTGGAGCAGTCCAGAGCAGTTAGTCACCATGAGCCGCTACACAGGATTGTGTGTGAAACAAACTGAGATTAACCGTAAGGAAATCGTGTTTTCATTACAAAAATGTCCACAGATATGGTGTCTTTCCCCTCCTTGGCACTCAGTTATGGAGAAATCCTCCCCTCACCCATCCATACCCCCTTTCATCTGTTATGGAGGTATCTACAACTAACACTTAAAACGGAGGACTCATTTTTATTTTAAAATTCCAAAAGAGATCTGGAGGTTAAAAAAAAAAAAAAAAAGCAGCAGTGTCTTCTGTTCAGTAGGCCCTGGAATATATTCCCCCCAGTTTAAATATTTGGAAAGTTACTCTAAACCTCGGGTGCTCTTCTTGGCAATAGAAAAACATGCCCTAACAACAAATTTGGAAACATACACATGCCTAAACTGAACTGGCCTCTGCCTTCTTTTTTTAAGCCTGCATCACAAATCAAAATGAATTAAACACAAATCCCATCTGTAATGATCCGGCACTAACCCGCTTCATTGGAATGAGTGGGTGGTATGTGGGCTGGAAGGGGGCCCGAGACTCCTCTCCTGCTATCTTGGATTGCACTCTGCCTGCCAAACCAGGGCCACACGAGAACCCACAGCCAGCGGCTCCCCCACAGGGTGGGGTGGAGGTGGAGACCACCTGAGCAGCTGCTGAAACCCAGCCAAGGGCCAGAGACCACAGGCCTTCTTCCCCCAGGCCTCCAAAGGGGATCAAGTGTCGAGGCGATGTCATGAGGAGAAGCCTTCAGAGGCAAACACAAGCAGAGTCAAGAGCCGACAGTGGGGGTTCTCCAAAGAAATGAGGGAAAAGCTGACACAAGGCCACTCACAGCGCCAGCAAGAAGCAATAAGCACATCAGGTTAATATTTTAATCTGTATCTCACATTTTTTTCTTTTTGCAAACCATTACACTTTTATTTAAATTAACTTTTTCTTGCAAAATATTCATTTCATTTTTCCAACAAAATCTTATAAAGGCAAAAATAAAATCTTGTTTTGGCAAATGTCATGAAGTCGATACTGGCAGCATATGGAGTTAGTTAAAAATAGACAGCAACTTCTAAATATATTCGAGTTTTTTTTCTGACCATAGTCACAGATTTTCATTAAAGTGTGGCTCCACCCAAATGGAGGGTTTTTTATTTTTCCCTTTTAAACATCATTTTCTGTATGCAGATACCATGAACTCATGACTTTAACAAAGAACCACAAACATCCCACGCCAGGCTTGGCAGCACTTGCCTCATTTCAAACTGGAAGTCAAGTCAAAGTCCTGCCATCCTGCCCCTGCTGGCCGCCGCCATCAGTGGGGGCACACTGCCCACCTTCGGCCACCAGCCCTAAGTCCCAGGGAAGCTGACCTAGGTTTCCCAGGGCAGGCGACGAAGGTCCCAGGATTGTTGCCACAGCTCGGTGTGGAGTCAGGAACTTTAGGTAGATGCCACCTGGTGTGGGGTTTATTGCTTATGATACAATAAAAAATACTTCCTCTCACCTTCTCTGCATTTCAAAGTATTTTTAAAATCAAAGCGAATTGCTTCTTTCTTTCTGAGAAGAGTCCTTTGCTGAGAGAACCTCATGGGTGGGTTAGGGAGCCAAACTTCTGGAACATACTGCTGCCCCGACACCAAACCCAAGGGTCAAGGCACAGACTTGGCTCTATGTACCAACTCAGTGGAGTTTCACACCCCAGAGCTGCTCATCAGGCCAGGTCGGGGGGCTGATTTCTGAAGCCAAGCACCCCCTCTTGGCTCACCCCATTAGCTCACACCAATGAGCCCAATGCTGGAATCTACTGGAAGCACATTCTCAAATCCAACCTTCACCTGAGTTCATCACACACTGGACTGCCCTTCTCCCCCCACCCACACCTTCCACACAGTGGTACCTGAATCCGTATGCGCACCTTCCAAATCCCGCACCCTCATCTTTCTAGTCACTCAGCCCTTGAGGTGAACATTATAAAATATATTCTGATTCTAAAATACAATGTCAGTATTTTACAGTATCAAAAGTGCCTTTGTCATATGTAAAAAGGAGTCTGAACTAAAACAAGTGTGGGGAGGGTTGTGAGGATGTAGCCCTAGGGTGAACACCCCACAGTTGTGGGGGGCTACTCCTGGAGGGTTGCTCCATCCTCCAGCAGGAACCCCTACTGAGCTGGAAGGGGTCTCCTTGGGGGAAGAAAGCTCAGTCTTCTCAGAGGAAGTTGCTTCCACTGGGCCTCGGGCGCCAGATGTGTCTTCTGCTTGTTGGGTCACGGGTCAGTCACTGCCTGGGCTGGCAAAAAGCACAGGAGATGATGAGAGGCTGGCAGGACCCTGGCCGCTTCTGGGAGCAGGTGGCAGGCATGTCTGTGCACATATGTGACAGCGAACACAAGCTGACAAGACAGAGAGCAGCAGAGCAGGGGGGTGGGGCAATGCGGCCGCTGTGGGGGGAGCAGGGGACCCTTGGCCTCCCTCAACCCCTACCACTTCTACGAAGATCGTCAGATCCAGGCTGGCTCCTAGATAGGGTCCCTGCTCTGCCAGGGCACAAAGCCTGAGCAAAAGGTCTGTGGAGGCCAGTTTTGGCCCTGCCCTTCACTCACTGCACGGACTTTGGGTAACTCTCTCACCACCATGGGCCTCACCTTCAAATCTACAAACTGGGTGATCACAGCCATATCCTAATGAGGGTGCTGGGAGGGGAAGAGGAAATTTGGGTGTGCTCTTAATTAAAGGTCTATCTCAGAGCGGGGGGTGGGGGTGGAGAGCACCAAAGTCAGGAGGAACAGAGCCTTCTCTGCTTCTCTGTGGCCTGGGTGATGTTCTCCACACAGATCTCCAAGAGAAACCCACACACCCCACTGTGGCAGGACCCCCTGCGGCATTTCCCTGCAGTGCCTCAGTGACAGGCCTGCTCCACACTTCCCGGCAGGCCCACACACGGGGAGCGGGACTCTGCTCCCAGGCTGGGGTACCTGCCAAAACCCACCAACACATACACTCTTCATCCCTGACACTTCCCTCCTGTCTCCAAAGACTTAGAGCTCCTGGGGGTGGCCCAGATGAGCTGATGAACAAGAGGCCCTGAGGGAAAACAGAGGCCCTGAGCTCCCACCACAGGGGTTCAAACCCTGCCTCTGTCACTTAAGCTGAGACTCCCTGGGCAAGTCACCCAAGGTCTGTGAGCTTTGTTTCCTTAGCTGTAAAACGGGGGTGGACATGTTCATAGGGCTGCTGGGAGGACCAGAGGAGAGGCTTGGCACAATGCCTGGGCATAGTGCTGGGTATGCAGCCACGTTAACCCAAGGGTCTACAGAGTGAAGAGAGGGGATGGCAGTGAGGTGGAATGCCAGGGAAAGGACAATGGAGACTGCAGGTAAGTGACAGAGCTTGGGAGCAACAGGCCGAAAGGCCCCGAACTCACCACTGGACCACCAGACCTGGCCTCCCGCTGCCAGGCCCAGTGCTGCTCATACCATCCGCGCCGCCTCTCCTCACTAAGCACCCACCTGGGGAGGACTTGGAGGGATGGCACCAGGTGTCCTGAGAGACTGAGGGCCCAGGGCACGTCTCCTGGGCAGCTTCCCTGCAGCTCCCTCCTCCTCTCTCCTAAGGTGCTCAAGTGGTCACCAGGGGGTCTAGTCCTTGCTCTGACACCAGTTCCACAGGATCCAGAGGGGGTCCCCAGCCCCTCACTGTGCCTGTTTCCTAATCTGTAAAACTGGACTTTTCCTAGTTTTCCAGTGCTTTGATTTCTTTGGCCAAAGCCCCAAGGTGCTGAGATCAAACGCCTCCTTTTCAACCCCCTGGCCCGGCAGTCTGGCCCACGCTGGCTGCATGAGGGGTGGGGTCACCTGTGGAAAGGAGAACAGGGTGGACGGGGCACAGCCTAAGAACTCAGGGAGGGAGGGAGCTTGGGTCCCCTGTTCTCTATTGTATGCCAGCTCCTGAGGACTGAGTCCCTAAAACACCACCTGCCTACCAGTCCAGGGCGGTCTCCCCAGCGGCCGCTTTGCCAAGGGAAGGAAGGGTCAACAGCAGCAGGATGGGGGCGGGGCATGCTCAGCGCCACGTGAGGGGGCACACCAGCAGGGCTCTTACTTGGCAGGTGTTAGACAAAGGTGTAGTGGAGTCCGTTGCTTAAAGGGGGGCAAGGTGGCACCGTCCTGGAGGACAGGGGGGCTTTAGGCGGGAGGAGGGCCAGCTGCTGCGCTAGATGGGCACACAGGAATTAAGCAGTGTGTTAGGCCCCTTGTCTGCTCCTGCAGCACCACACACCCCTCTTGGCAGGGCTGGGTGGTATCGGCCTCACTGCCCACCACGGAAGGCCTGGGCTTAGGGGGCACATCCATAAGGTCCGGCTGGGATTAGCCTGCAGTTAGTTCCCAGATATGTCTCTGAGATAGAGAGGGGGCAAAAGTGAGGAAAGGGGGCGGCAAAGGTGAAAACACAGTGGGCAAGTGAGGAGGCCCTCCTTACTGACCACAGAATGTCTGGTTTGGGGCATGCTCGTCTGCTGTGGTGAGGAAGCTGAGGACAGCAGGTCCACACAGAGAGAGCAAGCACAGGCCAGAGGGGGCGCACTTTATAATGGGGAGCAGCAGCCCCCTTTGGAAGAAGCTCAAAACTGCTGAGGTGAGCTACAAGGAGCCCCTGAGACCATCAGAAAGGAGGGGTCTGTGCCAACCCTCGAGTGTCCCCCGAGTCCCCAAACGGACTACCTCTCAGTCTACCCAGTGTGTCCCAAAGAGGGTCAGGACGGTGGGGGGTGTCAGGGACTCTGTGCAGGCTCGGGGCATGGGGGGCAGAGACCAGACCTCTGCTGAGATCCTGGGTCCTCCCTGTGTCCTTGGTCACTCCCATAGCTCTTGAGGTGATATTTAAACTCTGCTCCCCAAACCAGACAGACACCCTGGGGCCAGACACCTCAGAGCCCTAAAGAGCCCAGTCTTGGTCACTTTTAGGGCCAGGGTTAGAAGAATGGTGGGGAATGTGACACCACTTCAGGCCCTATGACCATCGCCTCCCCAGAAGGCCGAGAGCACGCCTGGCCGATGGCACCTGCCGGGCAGTGGGGCTGCAATCGGGGAGGGACAGCACTAGGTGAAAAGTGAATGCACACCCAGGGAAGGGAGATGGGTGAAGGGAGAAGTCAGAAGTCTCGTGCCTGGCTGAGAGAAAACACGCATGCGTGCGCACGCGCGCACACACGCGCACGCACATGCATATACACGCAGGTACATCCTCATTTCCCACCATATTATTTTTTTCCCACTGGTCATTAAAGTTCCACTTCCCAAGTCCTGCTTTCTGGCATAGACTACTCTGATAAGGTGAAAAGTGGCTTTGACTTGGGGACCAAAGCAGGGATCCCAGGTAAAATTAGAGGGGCCCCTTTGTGCATTGCACCAATGACTTTCCTACTTGCTCTTCATGAAGCCAGAAACCTCCACCTTGACCCTTTCTCTCAGGGGTCTGAACACCACGTTCATAACAAGTAACTTCAGAGAAAGCTGAACAGCAGCACCACTCCCAGATTTAAGAATAAGCTAGAGGTACCCCCCGCCTCCCCCACCTCCTCCAGGCCTCTTTCCTGAGCTCCTGAGCTCTAGGCACCCCCACTGCCTGCTCCAACTCATCAGCCCAGCCTGTGCTTGTGGAATCGGAGAACACACACTGGCCTCCACAAACAAGCCTGAGCCCTGCTTTTCCACTGACTCCCTGTCCGGCAGTGCTGGGCCCTGAGCCCCAGGGAGCAGGGTGGGGCCTGGTTCCGGAGGCTGGCATCCCTGGCCTCACCTGCCACCTGCTTGCTGCGCTGGGAGGCCTCAGAGGCCAAGGCATAGGAAATGTTGATGATGCGCTCCTGCTCCTGTAGCTGTGAGTCCAGGTCAGCCATGCTGTTCCGGTCCTGGCCTGCTGTCGACTGCAGGTTGCACATGCTGTGGGAGGGCCAGAGAGAGGGTGAGGGACCTCGGAGCCCCTGACACCTGCCTCAGGAGGGGGGGGTCCCTCTGACCTGCAGGTTCGCACTCTTTTGGGCAGCATCAGATAAAAACGGTCCACTTCTCTCTAGACTAAGGTGTGCTGCCTCTCCCTAAATACCCAAATGGTCTGGGTTTAGTTCCTCATTTGGGGACTCACAGGCCTCAAAGTAAGAGCTCTAACTCTAGGGTCTTGCTCAATCCAGTCATGAAATAGTTAATTTGGCTTGGAAAAGAAGGCTCACATAAACCAAGTTTACACTGAAGCTATGGAGGCTAAGGGAACAGGAAAACCACTGTCTAGGACCTGTCCTGGCCTCCAGGTGAGAAGGCAAGGCCTCTGGCACCTCAGGCAAGGCTGGGAACCCTGCCTCTGGTCTGCAGTTCTATGTGAGGGTACAGGCCCCCATGCTGGGAGGGCCAGGCTTGGAGCTGATCTCCAAGGTATTCACTTGTCACCACACTTGCCAGGGCGACAGGACACAGAACGGGCCCACTCTGAGTAATGCAGGGCCTCCCAGATGACCTAGGCAATGAACTATGGGGGGCGTGCCGAGAGCCAGCCTGCCCCCTTCCTACTTGAGACCAAAGCCCAGCAGAACACACACCCTAGTCAGGCTGGCCTGCGGTCCTCACACCCCTGGGCGTCAGGCCTCGTTGGTTATCAAGACCTAGGCACTATGAAGCTGACCTGGACCGGGTGAGGATATTGCGAATCTTCTCGGCTTTCCGATACCGCGCCTGCAGCTCCTCCAGGCTGGGCGGCTCTTCAGGGTCCAGCTCCACGTAACGCTCGGGGATAGAGACCTTCTCTGGCTTGGACAGCTGAGGAGAGGACCAGGAGGAGGGGGCAGGCAGCTCAGATGTTTGGGTGTGGGATCTGTGCCCCCGCTCCATGAGGAAGCACACAATCCACAGCAGTGAGAGCCTTGCTCAGACCACAGCACAGTCCTTTGTGAGCTACGTTCTTTCCAGCATACCAGAAACTCCTACTGCTGACAGGGAGGTCTAGAACACCTGGACTGTAAGTCCTCAGGGTTGGGTGAGCACCTTAACACCGCCTCAAGGCCCTGCCTGCTCTGACCCCCACCAACCTCTCCAGCCTCACTGACAGTGCAGCCTCCACCCTGCCCTTTCCTCTGCCCAGGAAGCTCAGTCTTTTGCTTCACTGACTCTTTCTCATCTTCTTACTTCACCACCAGAAGCCTTCCCTGCCCTGCCCTGCCCACTGGCCCTGTTACTGCCTCCCATTTCCTGTTTCTCTCTCTGATGTCTAGTGCAGGGGCGTGACACTTAGCAGCCCCTCAGCAAATAATCCTTGGATGGTGGGTGGGCCGAGGGGTGACTGGGGGCTTGTCCCTGCAAGAGCTCCTCTAATCTAGACAAGAGGCAGCCAGACCCTACCCAGTGTTCTGTGGAGGAAAACGGCCCACCTGTCTCTTACATGAAGCCAATAGCTACCTGAGTTTGTGAAAACTTACTTGGGCTAAGAATCCCAAAGACAACTTTCACACACTCCAGGGAATTTTTCTTCCCTGAATTACAACAGCTCCTAAAAATGAAGTTGGTTGCCACTTCTAAAAACAAGTTAAATCCAATCCTGGGGCAAATCTGAAGTAAATTTGAACTGAAGCAGACCTTTCGTTCTGGAGAAAGATGTCAAGAAATAAGCCCTTCTCTGTTACTTCCAATGAGGGCAGATCCAGAGGAAGGAAGCAGATTACATTATAGCAAGTAGGATTTAGGTTAGAGATAAGGAAGGACTTTTTCCCCTGGCTAGCAAGCCAATTAGGACATTATAAAGAGCTCTTCTACTGCCAAGGCAGTGTGTAGAAGCTTCTTTTGTGAATTTGAGAAAGGACAGACCTTTGGCTATTTCAGAAGAGTCAAAGAGAAGAGGCCAGAAAACCAGGGACTGACGCCATTAACCCCTGGAACCTCAGCTGATCCCAACACTCGACAACTCCATAGGCATCAATTTGCCCCTACACTGCTAAATCTCTCACGTGGGGAGGGCATTTCACCTTCTGTAATTTCAGGGCAGGCCAAGCCCTCACACAAATGATACCTCTGGACTACCATGTGATTTATTCATCAGAGTCTCCAGCAAATATTCACAGAGCACCGACTATAAGTGGCCCCACGCTAGGTGCAAAAAGGCAAAACTAACAGGCATAGACTCTGCCTTACAGAGTTTATAAAGTGGCGAATTTATAAACGTAGGCCACAGGAGACCACTCTCTCTCTTGAAGACCCTGAATCTGTCACCTTCTGAATAACCTTTCTCTTCCCTGGGGAAGTCTTCCAGGAGTTACCTGCTTTCCTGTGTCTGCTCAGTCATGACACATTTGAGACACTAGAGGGCGCCAGAGGAATTCAGACCAGAAAGCTACAAGGGTAGCAACCTCTGCCATGGTGGAAATGTCACTGGTCATTTTCAAACCCACCCCACATTTTCTAAGTCTGATTGCCCAAGTCAGTTTGACTTGTCAGTTGCAAGGCCGGTTTTTCCCTGCGTTTCCAGGGAACCCTCTATAATAATAGTAACTACCTCATTACATGCATACTATGTGCCAGGCCCTGTGCTCATGGCTTTCTGACCTTCTCCCAGCCACATGCTGAGTCGCTTAATCCTCACAACCCCTTTACTGACAAGGAAATTGAGGCAGAGAACAGTTAAGTGAATTTCCCCAAATTACAGAGATAGAGTGGGGCCTACAATCTCCCATCTTTTATCACCAGGCTTGTGTTGCCTGAAGCTGCCAGCCCTCTGTTTTCCTAGGCCACACTGAAGCTGAGCTTTATCGCCAATTCAGGAGAACACCCAGGCTGCCACTGTGAGGTTTGGTCCAGCCAGGAGCCCAAAGGCTGTGCCTCCCAGGGCAGGGGTGGATGAGTTGGGGGGCAAGAAGGAAACCCTGCCCTCACCTCTCTGCTGATGTCCAAGTCATAGTCTTGCGGCTCCAGGTCCACCTCAGCAACAGGTGTGGCCTGCACTTTCAACCAGCCATTCTCTTCCTTGTCCTTTCTTTCCCCTCGCATGGCCCGTTCCAGCAACTGCAGGTCAAAGTCCTGCTCACGCTTCCACTGGCAACAGAATAAGAGGGTTAAATGTAGTCACTTCCTGACCACAGAGTCAGGCCTGCCCCCTCTGGGTGGGTCTTGCAGGCCCTGAGGTCCTTTGGAAGGCTGACCTGAGACCCATTAGAGAAAAGCCATGTGACCGTGGACCACAGCCTCTTCATCTCTAAAGCCAGTCAGCCGTTTTGTGACACTGACGGGCCCTGCCGGCGCTGCAGGTCCCCGGGCAAGGGAGGACGAGGCTGACAGCAGAAAGCTGATTTCTCTCTGGCCTGGGGCCCCCAGGACCCTAGGGTCAAACATGCACTCCCAGAGCACAGGTCACCCAGGACTTTGCTCACAATGGTCCCCAGGGACATAAGAGGTTCCCAGGTCTGAGAATGACCCCCAAACAGAAGCTGTGACAGAGCCCCAGAGAAGAGATTCACCCTTTCTGTGACGCCCTGGCTTGGGAATGTTTTCTGGCTCAGAAGTCCTAAGTTCCAGCACAGAAATCATGGAAAAGACAAGCCCCTTGAGTCCGAGTAAACAGTGGAGTAGCCAAGAGCCCCTCTTGGGCACTCCCCACAGGGCACACTGGGGTGAGGACACGGCAGCCCGGCCCGGCCTAGGGGGACCAGTGGGACAGACAAGCAGTTGGGATTCACAGCACCTAATTGGGACAGGGGTTTTCTTTTAGTTAGGAAAAAACCCAAAACTGTAAAATTGAAATGTTAAATCAAAGGCAATGTTTCCAAAAGCTGTTCCTCAGTATCAACTTTGTAATAAACTCTCTTCACAGAGGGGAAATTAAAACCAGGCCACTTTAAGATCCTAGCACAGCTGCTGGGCTTCTCCACCCGGCCTAGTCCTCACAGACCCTGGGCACTCAGCAGGTTGAGAGGAGGAACAGGCTCAAAATCCTTCTTCTCCTGAGCAGAAGCCACACAGATGCTTCTCCTGGGTGCCCCTCCTGCCCACCCATCCACCTCACAGAGCCCCAAGTGGTCATGATTGTCTCGATGGCCCCTTAAGTCCCCAACAAAGCCCCAAATCCATAGCACTTTCACCCATTCATGCACAAGCTCGCCATACTGACTCTAAACCAATGTAATTGCTCTTGGATTGACGGTTTCCAATGAAAAGATTGGGTGGCTGAAGTTTTAAAGATGAAAAATTAATTAAATGATTCATAAAGAAAATTTCTTACATGCTCACAAGTGTCCCAAATAGAGACAAGTCCTCGTTTAAACCCAGCCTGATTGCTTCCACGTACAGAAACAGTTCACTAAACTCTGTGATGTATCCTGGGGAAGAACCACGCCAATCCACAGTCATTAAGCAACACGTTTATTGTTGGCGTTGAAGCAGAGAAAATTTACAAGGTTTTCCAGTTATGATTTTAGATCATCTTTCCACATTTGATACATTAGGTTGTAAAAGGTCAGTGTTACTCCATATGACATTTGCTTATAAAGTTTAAAAGTGACCAGCTTTGTCGCTTTTCAGGGTAGGGGTGGCCTGGGTCTTTCTCCTATGGTGTCTAAGTGCAGAAGCCCTCTCGCTACAGAACACGTGTATCTCACTATCCGTTCCAGTTATTAAATTCCAGAAACACAAAGGTTTTCCATACAAAATTGTGCAATGGGGCTGGAGAATTAAAACTCAACAACTTCAGATTTGGTAGAATTTATTCAAATGTGTCATCTCTGAAGTCCACGTCTACTGTCCAGGTGGGCAGGTGTGAGGCAAGGACTCTGGTAAATTCATAATGTCCAGACCTCGGCCAGTGATCACGGCCCTCAGGCAGCAGGTTGGCTTAGCCTCGTGGGACAGCTTTGAGGGTGAGTGAATTATAAGTCGGTAGGCTGCGCAACAGGGCAGCAGAAAGTGGAGGCACACATGGGAGTGCTCGCTAGGCTGGGGCAACAAGAATTGTTATTATAAGCCTGGTGACAAAGAACACAGGCCAGTTAGAGCATGTTCAATGCAAATTAGAAGCTTCTGTAAACACAATCAGGCAGGATTAGAGAGGCAATGAGCGATAACGCTAAAAGCAAAAGAGCTTGTGCAATGAATTAGGGAAAGAACAGTCAGGCTAGAGGTCTAAGGAGACACTTGATTTCAAACAACAGGAAAAGTCATAAATGGAGTATTTCCAAAAGGGGCCTAAGGCGACGGCGGGCAGGGTGTAAAGGTCTGGAAGCACCACCAGGGGGCAGCAGATCCCCGAGTTCTCATGGGGCACCATGGGGCCTGTGAGCACCACCAGGGTTCAGGGTTATCTGGCATGATCCTGCTCAGGGCATCCGCCTAGAGGTTTGGAAGACAGGTGACTTGTCCTCTTCCTGATCAGATCATGTCACCATCTTTCTACACTCCTTGAACTGTATTCCCAAGTCTTTGATTCAGTCTTAGAGAATTTGAATGCCTACAAAGGCCTCTCTTAAGCTCAGCTTGGAGAAGTGACTTTGGACATTTTCTCAGACTCCTCCTGTGACATCCCCGCTCCTGCTCTGGTTCCAAGTGACCCCCTGACCAGGTCACACAATGTCCTGGGTTGTGGGCAAACAGCCCTGTGGGGTATTTCTGAACCATCTAGGTCAACGGCCCGCTCTCTGGGGGTGTGACATGCTTGTGTTGTGGGAACTTGGGGAAGATCGGCTCCCTGTTCCAGCCCCCTGTCTGGCCCCTCCTAACATACTGAGCCGAGATCTCCAGGGAGCGGCTGGCTGAGGTAGCGGGACGAGGAGAGGCCCGTCCTCTCTCCTTGGCTCAGCGTCTTCTTGCGCTCCCGGACCAGGGCCTTCTGGTGTCGCTTCATGCGTTCCAGCTGCTCCTCCGCGCTCATCTTGCCCCTCTGGTGGTCTCCTGAGTACAGGCGCTCCAAGGCACTCTTGGGTCTCTGAGGAGGAGGAAGGCGAGAGATACAGCCGCTGGGCTGGTGACAGAGGGCGGCCACGTGCTGGCTTCACTGCTGTTCTGTGTGTCTCTCGCAATCCCTCCCACATTCTCTCAGTCTCTCTGTCTCTCTGATGCTCTCGGCCATCTCTTAAGCACGCTAATGGACCTGATGTCCCTGACCCTCACGGGCTTTGGGGGCAGCATCTGTTCTGCAGATGGAGACGCTGAGGCCATGTCTGTCCAGTCAGGGCACACATGGAGCACAGGATGCTCCACCGGAAGCCTGACAGACTAAAGGGGAAAGTGGGGGGTCCTCAGGAAATGGAAAGGGGAATGGGATGCCCTTGTTAGTGGGTAATGGGGAAGGCATCACTGAGCACTTGCGACAGGGACCTGTGCTCAGGAAGGGCTGAAGTCACCTCGAAGGTTATCCCCAGGGCTCACAGGATGGCCCATTACTGCCCACCTTGGAGTCCCTCCCTCTAGGCACAAGGGGGTGGCGAGTCCTCAACAACTCCCCAGGCCACTCACAGGGAAGGTCATCTTGCTGCTTTCGGCATTTAGACCCCTCCGGAGGGTGACGTAGGGTGCAATGGTGGAAGACTGCTGGAGCCGTGACGTGGACCCTGAGAGCCCTTAGTGAAGAAACAGAAAGGCAAGTGTACTTGTAGTGGGGCTGACAGGCCACTACCCTTCCCTGATCACCTCCCATTCCAGGAGGGAACTACAAAGATGCAGTCACCGCTCCACCCTTCTTCTGCCTCACAGCCTGGGAGAGCAAGATCCAGGTGGAGGGTGGGAGGGATGGGAGGTCAGCCTCGGGGTGCCCTCTGTCCCTGCAGATCGGTGGACTACCCTATCTTTCCCTCACATGAAGACCTGGGCTGCTTGGCCAAGTAGAAGGGAGAGATAGGAATGCCCTTCATCCCTTCTTCCTTTCGAACTCTTGCATCCTGCATGACCCAACTCCGATGCCCTGCTGTGTGATGCCTTCCCAGAAGCCCCAGGCAGACCAGTGGTGCCCTATATCCTTCAGTAGCCAAGTGTCAACACTCCTGTCTAACTAGATCCTGCCCAATGGCCCTAAAGCAAACCTCACTTGACCATTGTAGAGATACAGATATTAGGCTCAGAGAGGCCAAGGAACTTGCCCACGGTCACATGTAGGGGCACTGCCAACCAGGGGCTTCCCATATCTGGGATCTGTGGTATAGAAGAATCCTCTCATCTGGCAGCTGATGAGTGCCTGTGCTTTCTCTACTACCAGCGACTCTAGTCAGGGGTGGTCCCTGACATCTGGAAGCTGGCATCACACAATTAGCACATGGGAAGAGCTAACTGTCCTGCAAGGCTCAGAGAATCCCAGGCAACAAAGAATTGTCCTACCCAAAGGCCACCAGTACTGCCACCATCAAGGCCTCTAGGCTGTGAGAAATGAAGGGAACGGGATCCCCAGGCACAGTGTCAAGGGCTGCTGTGGCCCTTAGAAAAATCCAGAGCCCACATCTTCTAGGGACCAGATCAAAACACCGCAATCTAGGCAGTGTGACGGGCTGGGAGTCATGTAACCCCAAAGGTGCCATAACCACGCTGTGTCCTTCCTTTTCTCTCCTGGCCAAGGGGGAAAGCACGTGACCTACCCCCCTCAAACCTGGGAAGCAGACAGGAGCATCAAGTGAGAAAAGCTGAGGGGGCATGGCCAGCCTGCTTGGGGGGTCTCAGGAGGCCCTGGTGCAGGTGGGTTGGGAGACCTCTCTTTCGGGGGACTTCTGAGGAAGAGGGTTTGGCTATGGGGAAAATGAGTTGCAGGTGAGTCTAGGGGTTTAATTCTCTTCCCTCTCCATCCTGAAGGGGGAGGGAGGAAGCGAGAATGTGGCCCAACTGAAGAGAAATGTGTGCTTGATTGCAGAAAGGATTCACTGAGTCCGAGAGCGACAAAGAGGAAAACCCCTCTGGAAGCCCCGCCAGGGCCATGGCGAGGCCCGCACCCAGCATGCCGGCCGGCGGGGCTCAGCAGCTCTGGAGCCAGGAGACTGGAAGTGGTTTTCTTATCTCTAAGATGGGAATAACAGTACTTCCCTCATAGGATTAATTAATATTAAGGACCTATAAAGAAATGGCTATCACCACTGTTCCGGGGGACAGATGTAAAAGGAAGAGAGTTGTGACCGTCACACATAGGAGGAAAGTTGGGGCTCTCCCCAAAGTCCAGAGCCCCTAACAAAGACAGGCTGAAGGCTGGGAAGTACAGGGTGAGGGGTGGGGAGCAGTAGTGTAGTCGTGGCTGGGGTCCCAGAAAGGGTCCCGAGAAAGTCCAGCCTCACCTCTGCCTGGCAGCGTCTGGTACCTGCTGTCAGGGCCTACGAGTCCCAGAGAGGGCTGGGCCAGGTCCCCACTGAAGGACGCCAGCTCAGGCTCACTCACGTATGACCGGAGCTCCACCTGCGGGCAGAGGTTGAGACGTCATACCTGCCCCAGCGTCACGCCGCCCTCCCTCTCCCCACAGGCAGTGGGGCAGCCCCGGGGGTCCTTCCTGCTCACCCTGGACTCCCCATTCACACACTGCCCCTGCTCCCGGTCTCTCTTCCTCTCATCCGACTGCCGCTTGAGGCCCCTCACTGATGTGTGCCGGATGACGGTGGCCTCCCTGGGCAGAGGTGGCACAGCAGGGGGCTGGTCCTCCGGGCTGTAGAGCTCAGGGAGTGGAGGCCTGGGAGGGGCCTCATCTTCCTGCTCAGAAAAAGAACCAGAACCAGGGCAGTGAGAGGGGTCTGAGGGAGGAAGCTGAGCGGCACCAGCACAGCAGGGCCTGAAGGGCCGGGACAGGCCCCTTGGGCCTGCAGCGCACAATCCCTTCGGCCAACAGACGCCGTTTTCCCTGGATGAGCAGTGAAGAAGGGGGATGCCCGGCTCCGGCCCCACTCTTCCTTCAATTCTCATACTCCTGTGTGGGGATGAGATCGTGACCCACAGGCTTTGTGGCTGCAGGTCTGTATGGAGCTGGGGCAGCCTGGAATGGCACATCACAAACTCCACCCTACTCAGCACAGTCACTTCCTCTTGCCAGGCCGCAGTTTGCCCAGCTACAAAATGGGAAGGTTGGGCTAGATCATCTCAAAAGGCCTTTCCAGTTCTGGAAGCACAGGGCACAGTGATAGGGAAGGCCTTATCACTCTGGCTCAGGGCTCCCTCAAGACCCCTCTGGTCTGTCTCCCCACATTTCCCCAAGCTTCTCTCTCAAGGGAAGCTGGTCTGACAACAGATTTGGGCAATCCTCTGCCAGAGGGAAAATGAGGGCACACGCCTCCTGATCATGGGTACTCACAACTGGGGGCTTCGTCTTGGTGGGTGACTGCAGGGGCGACACGACTTTCCTCAGCTGGGGCGGGTGAGGTCGGTACGGCACGTAGGTCTGCAGCTGGGGGAAGAGTCGAACCTCCAGAGGGGTCCGCACGGGGCTGGTGGGAGGGCTGGGCTGCGGAGCCGGCTTGCTCTCAGAAGTCGAGAGTGAAGGCACAGGCGGGTGAGGAAACAAAGGCACCGTTTTTCTCTCTGAGGGGAGTCGAGGGAAACAAAAGATGGGGTAGACCCAAGACCCTCTTTCCCAGGGGGCAGGAGGAGTGATTTGGCACCACGAAGCCCAGACATCCCCAAGGACCACCCCACCGTCCAACACCCAACCCCAGGACAAGGCCCACTCACCTGGATTTTTGACGGAATCCACCAGAATTCTGAAGTTTTCTTTATTTGCACTCAGGCCCGCGGTGACATCTTCAATCCTCCACAAATCCTTCTGTATCTGTGATTTCTCCTGAGAAGACAAGGTGGTGGCTCGTTTCCTTCTTAGCTCCCTACCAGAAGTTCCTTCTTAGGATTTACGCTGCTGCTGCAAATAGAGTCCCGCATTTCGGAAGGGTAACAGCCCCTTGGGAAACCTTGTCAGGACCAGAGCCAAGCCTGCTTCATGCTTCACAGAAAAGAACAGATGGAAAATGCCCAAAGTCCAAGGGAGGGGCTTTCAAAGGAGCTCTCACCAGGCCACATTACCTAGTTCTACCTGACTTAAAAACAGACTGCCCTAAACACTGCATGGCTCCTGTGCATGAGGTTATCTAGAGTAGCCAAATTCAGAATTGGAAGAGCGAGGACCAGAGGCTGGGGGACAGGGAATGGGAAGTGGCTGCCTACTGGGCACAGCGTTTCAGTTTTGCAAGATGAAGAGAGCTTTGGAGGTCACACGCACAGAAATGTTTTAAGTGTTAGAAAAGGTCAAGATGATACCTTTCGTGTCCTATGTATTTTGCCACAATCTTAACAGATTGTCTCAGGCAACCACATAGAAGGGAAGGGAAGGCAAGACTGCCACCATCCCTGGACTGTAAAGAACATTCTTCAAACACAAATCTGAATCCTAGGATTTGAGGTTTAGTTAAGAGTACAAAGGGCAGTGGGTATTATGTGGCAATAAAGAGAAACGAAGTACTGATGTCTGCTACAACAAAATGAACCTTGAGAACATTTCACTAAGTGAAAGAAGCCAGACAAAAGGCCACGTACTGTAGGATTCCATTTATGTGAACTATCCAGACTAGGTAGATCCATAAAGACTGAGAGCAGATTTATGGTTGGTCAGACAAGGGTGGGGAGAATGAAGGACTGTTCACAGTACAGAGTTTCTTTTGTGAGATGATGAAAATGCAATAAAAAATTGATTGTAGCAATGTCTGCACAACTCTGTGGATCTACCATAAAAACCACTGAATTGTATACTATAAAATGTGAATTTTATAGTATGTGACTTATACTGAAAAACTGTTTGTTTGTTTTCAAATAAAAGTACAATAGGATCAAAGCCAGGCTATATAAATATACGCACACTGACAAGCTGCCACTGCAGCCAGAAGCGACGAGACCTGCAAAGATGTGAGCAGGGTCTCGCAATAAGGGACTCAACATCAAAGAATGTGATTTTGATTTTGGAGTCATCATGGGGGAGCACGCATGGTCCTACCCCATGGACTCAAAAGGAAGGCTCTTCCCACCCCTCTCCTCTCAAGGGACCCCTCAGCCAGCACTGGAAAAAGGATCCGATTCTGCAACTAGACCACGTGCTGTGGACGCATCCCCACGGGGTCAGGCCCTTGGCAGGTTCTCATTACGTGTGTGCTGAATGGACAATGGACCAACGAGGTAGCATTTCCTGATCAAACACTTCCCAAAGCTGAGACCACCGCTATCGGAAGCCCACTGTCCTACAGGTGCTCACATGAGCATCCTCTTTCCACCCTTCTAACACCAAAGCACCTCCTCAGTGCAGATAGGCAAATCGGCTGCTGCTCAGCGCCCCACTAAAGTCTGAGTGTCCTAAAACAGATGTGCCCTTGAACATGGAGTGTGTGTCTAAGCCAACAGCGTTGTCTCTACAGCTGAGGTCCCCAAGTGGAGTTTTGGGACCATGTGATGGAGGAAAATGAAATTAAAATAAACTGTCCCCCTCCTCTGTACTCCCCCAGCAGGTCACCTGGCATACTTCTGTCTGTCCCCAACCCTGCCCCCATCTTGCCTTTCTGTCCCCCCAACGTGTAAGAGAGGAACAGAGAGGAACAAGGGCCAGAGAAACTATCTTTCTCCATGGGAGATGGAATTTCGGAACCTAATGCCAAGATGAAGGACGTTTTTGGGGGTTCAAGGGGTGAGGTTTCAGTCCTATAATGCTCACACAACACTGGGCAGGAAGGCTCCTGTGATGGCATCAGCACAGGGTTGAGTTCCTGGTCCAAACGGAGGGAGACCTACAGGCACCTCACCTCAGCTTGCCTCCCTGCCTCCCACAGTTACCAGGATGTTCTTTTATCTACAAACTTCTCCATTCAGATGTTCATAATAAAGCCATCCCACTTCACTGAAAATGCTGTGAATGCTCTCACAGGCCACCCTGGCTAAAGGGAGATGAAGTCGTACAAGGGGCTGCAAGCACAGCTTCAGAGTTAATGATTTAGAGAGGACTCGAACAGCTTACCTTGACTAGAATTACACCCAGGAAGCTAGCACAGAGTCTGCTCAAAGAAGGGCTTTGTGAGCTTCCCACGTCACGGTGGCACTTGGGGAAAGCATGAGAAATGCCACCGGGCTGAGGAAATCAAGCCCGGGCTTCGGACTGGACCTTCTCCTCATAATTTAAGTTCTCCAGGGAGTCGGCCACAAGACCAGTTAAATGGTACTCATTTTTTTTTTTTTTTTGGAGGGGTACTGGAGGGAGGAAAGGATTTTGGGTCTGCTATATAGTAAACCACTATGAAATAAGACAGAGTAGTAATACAAAGGGCCAATAACTACACGAAAAGAAGTTTAACCTCCTGGTAATTAAATAAGTGCAAATTAAAACAAGATGTTCTTTTATTTCCAGGTAGCACACTGGCAAAAACTAAAAAGACTGATAGCATCAAGTGTTGGAGAAGATATGGGCAAACAGGTCAGAATTCTCATTCACTGTGGGAGGGAGGGCAAATGAGTGCCTTCCTTCTTCAGAAGGAGATTTGGTGGTATCCATCAACAATTAAGGTGAACTCTCATTTCAAACTAGCAGGTCCATTCCCAGGAGCCTACCTTAGATAAATGCTTGTAAACAAGCTTGGGAAGGAGGTTATGTACATGTTTGTTGTAGCGTAGTTTATCAAAGTGGAGTGCTGCACTATTTATAATAGGTGATATTTGGAAACAACACAAATGCCCAAAAACAGATGACTGGATCAAGATGTTGTATATATACACAATGGAATACTATTCAGTAATCAAAAAAGATAGAAACTCATGCCATTTGCAGCAACATGGTGAGGCCAGAAGGAATTATGCTCAGTGAAATAAGTCAGAAGGAAAAAATACTGGATGGTTTCACTTATAGGAGGAATATAGGGGGACCAAATAAGGGATCAGGGGAACAAATAATAACAATAAAACCAAAACAAAACAAAAATAAACAGGCAACTATAAATCAGAGACATTCTGCAGGGGAGGGGGAGGAAGAGGGATCAAAACAGGGGAGGGAAGAGCACAAGGGACTATAGTGATGGTGCAAAGTAAATTGGTGGAAATTCTATGGGGACTACACCTGAGAAAAGAAAGCAAACACTGTACAAACATGAACAATGATGTAAAATATATAAAATAATTATTTTTAAAAAGAAGTATTGCAAATAACTTAAATGCCCAACATAAGAATATGCTGGCTAAGTACAGTATATTTAGATTACGAAATATTATGTAGCAGCTGGGAAGAACTCATTTAATTTCATTTACTTAAGATCAACGCTGTCCAATGCAACCTTCTGAGGTTATGTACATCTTCTGTAATCCAGGCTGTCTGATACAGAAGCCACAAGCCATACATGGCAATGGAGCACTTGAAATAATTCTAATGTGACTAAGGAATATAATTTTAATTTTAACTAAAATTCTTAGTAATTTGTATTTAAATGTAAATAGCTACCATAGTAGGCAGCATAAACTTGGGGGTGTCTTGCCTGGAAAGATTTCCACAACACAAAGTTATGACAGAAAAAGAGGGTTCCAGTGTTTAAGGATGATTTTTCCTTAAGTAAATCTAACTGCCACCCCCAAATAAACGATATGATTCTATATATGTCTAGAAATGCATAGAAAACAGTGTGGAAGGCAAGAGTGCAAACTGATTCCCTGATTGCATATAGGCGGAAAGGGAGAGGAAAAGGGATCATTGGTTTTTGTTTCTGCTTCTCATTGCCTTTTCAGAGATATATATTCATGTGCTATTTGTATAATTATAGAAACACAAGGAACCTAAGGCTAAAAATATTGCTCCTAAACTTAATGCAGATCATTAATGTTCAAGAGGATAGGTAAGACAGGACAGGCCAATTCAAGGAACTAGTAACTAGAAATAATTGTTTGAAGGTCTTTGCCAACAATATTCACTTGGTATTTTCAAACCACTATGCTAAGTTCTGGGGATACAATTTTACAAAGGAGGAAAATGTTATCGACTCAAATAAGGGGAAATTACAGAAAACAAAACCCAGCAGCAGCTGGAGACAGACAAACTTGGGGCAACTTTGTAGTTCCAACCTGGGTCACAGTTAAGAGTCCACATGGCCTCCCAACCAGGCTCTCTGGGAACCAGGTCAGGATAGTGAGTGGAGGGATAGCAGAGCCCTGAGCAAAGCCTCCTAGTTCACAAAACTAAACCCCTCCGAAACCCCTTTACTTCCCAAGGGTGAGGCCAATGTCTGGAGAGTCAGCACTGATTAAAGCTCTTGAATGAGGCGCCTTGGCTAGAACTAGTGCAAATCAGCAAGCCTAGCAAAGGGCCGCCCACTAGGAAGTCTCAGTAAATGAATTAAATGCATTGGATTCCTATCAGGGTCCTGAAGATACAGGTCTGAAGCTGGGTTCCAAAGTAGGTTATTTTCCAATTTTAAAGCTTTGAGGGTGAGGAGGAAGC